>WSXT02071374.1:0-12296 GCA_011762715.2 Neuroterus valhalla | reverse complement strand
AGATCAGTAGATCAAAACATACCATCTACGTATTATTTACTCACTGATCAAAAACTCAACATCTAACAATATTTATTTGACTTAAAATTTGCAATTGGTTATATTTGCGATACCTGCTTAGCCCCATTCATCGATATTTCTTCACAAAGGTGTGGAATTTGTGAAGTTACTTTTTACATTCTCATCATAATGAGAAGGTATTGGTTTTATGTGAAAATCGACTTTCGCGGAATTTATGAAACTCCACGTTTTGAGTCCTCCTGATTCCGAAAAAGTAGTTTTCATGTTGGTGTCTGTCTGTCTGTTGTCGTTGTCGTCGTTGTCGTCGTTGTAGTCACCCTAGGCGCGCTTAAACTTGCGAGCGAAGCGAGCCGCGCGCGAAGCCCGCGATGGGAATGTGCCCGCGCAGCGGGCAGATATTTTTTAATAAAAATGTAACTTGTAGATAAATATCCTGTATTTCGTTAATCATTATAAACAAATCAATTGATATAACTTCTAACTGTTGCATTTTCAGATTTCGAATGTATTACTTGCATAGATTTTGTTATAAATATATAAAGAATCAATTTTTAATTGAAAACAAGCACCAAATAACCATTATAGTTGATAGTCCGAGAACAATTTGTATAAACAAATTCACTTATTTGGCATATCTATGGTTCATAACTTTTAAAAGACTAATCGGATTGGATTGCCCTTTGGCACACATTCTGAGGGACCAAAAAGACAGGTCAAGTTCGTTAACCAGCTATTTTGGATGAAAAATCAAAGAGGGAATTTTAAACATTTCTTTGGACTTTTTTTCCAAGACTCAAATATTGTTAGTACAATTTCTTGCAGCACGTAAAAAGAGGAACAATTTGTCCCTTGTAAAGAAAGTTAGGAAGGAGAAATGTTTCTTCTGGGGAGCCCTACAAGATCGTGAATACAACTTTCTGAATTTCCTCAAAAAATCGAGAATCCCAATTTTGACCGCACAAGAAATAATAAAAATAATCTTTTAATTCGATAACTTACGAAAGAATGATCATATTCGATCGTGCTTCGGCACACGTTTTGAGGAACATAAGAGAAAAATCGAGTTCGTTAACCAGCTATTTCGGATCAAAAATAAAAGAAAGGGGGAATTTTGGAAATTTTGTTGGACTTTTTTTCTCAAGACTCAAAAACTGTAACTACAGTTTCTTGTAGTACGTGAAAAAGAAAACAATTTATCCTTATGATTTTTTTTTGATAAAAACAAAATTGTCAGAGTTGTGGCATTTTCAAAATTCAGAAATATAAACGAAAATGAGAACAACGCATGATATAGGAAAAAGTTTGAAGAAAAAAAAAATGCTTTTTCTGGGAGCCCTCCAGGGTGATCTTAACAACTTTTCGAGTTTTCTCAGGAAATCGAAAATTCAAATTTTGGTCACACAAAAAATAATGAAAAATAGAAAGATTCATTTTTTGGTCAAACTATGTAAGGTACGGAAAAATATAAGGGAACTAAAATCTTGCACTACAAAAAGATTGACAAATTTGGTAAATTTACTTTTTAGTAGGACAAGTAGTTTTCACTTCATTTATAAAAAAGCATATAAAAAATGAAAAAATGGACTTCTGGAAAATTGACACAAGCTTAGGAAAAATCAAAAGGACGCAAGTTCTTTACGAGGAAAATGTCTTTGAATGTGTTATCAACTTCTTCAACAGGGTATGTAGTTTTAATTTCAATCAGAAAAAATGACTATAAAAATGAAATAATAAAATTTTTGAAAAATGACTACATCCAACACAGAAGATTGATGAAGAAAAGTTTTTCACCCGAAAAATATAAAATTAAAAGTTATAAAATTAAATTTCTAGAAAAACTACATAAGATGTAAAAAAAATTACGCAACAAAACTTCTCCACTGTTTTGACCAAACTATGATCGAGTGCGCAGCACGAGAGATGTAATGAGAATGTATTCATTAATGCCGGAAAAGCTTTCAAAAAAGAGAATTCACACTCATCAAATTAAATTAGTCAAAATTTTGCTTTTGAGTTTCACAAGCTTTTTATACATCTGTAGGGAGGTACAAAGGCCAAGCGCGAAGCGCGAGCTAAATTCATAACCGAGCGTGGAGCACGAGGTGAGATTACCATCGCGCGCGAAGCATGAGAACCGAAAGACCCGCGCCCTACGCGCGCTCAAACTTGCAAGCGAAGCGAGCCGCGGGGGAAGGCCGCATTGAAAATGTGCCCGCGCGGCGGGCAGATATTTTCTAATAAAAATGTAACTTGTAGATAAATATCCTGTATTTTGTTAATTATTGTAAATAAATAATGGGTATAACATCAAACTGTTGCATTTTCGGATTTCGAATGTATTACTAACATAGATTTTGGTATGAAAATGTAAAGAATCCATTTCTAATTGCAAACGAGCATTAAATAACAATTATACTTAATATTTTAAACAATTTGTGTAAACAAATTCACTTATTCGGCATATCTATGGTTCAAAAAATGTTTTTTCTGTGGAATCATTCATTTATAACTGAAGAACAAGAATATTTTACATTAGAGTTCCATGAAACAACATTTGTCATTGTTGTAAACAATTTGTATAAATAAATTGACTTATTTGGCATATCTGTGCAACTAAAATTTGTCTTCTCTGTGGAATCATTTATTTTCATCTGAAGAACAAAAATATTACACATTAGAGTTCCATGAAACAACATTTGTTATTGTTATATACAATTTTTATAAACAAATTCTTTTATTTGGCATTTATATGCATAAAAAATTTTTCTTTTTAGTGGAATCATTTATTTTCACATGAAGAACAAGCATGATACACATAAGAGTTCCATAAAACAACATTTGTCATTAATATAAACAATTTTCATAAATAAATTCACTTATTTGGCATTTATATGCATAGAAAATTTGTCTTATATGCGGGATCATTTCTTTTCGTCGAAAAGGAATTATTTTGTTTCCGAAACGGAAACAAATGACAGAACAATTCAAGAGAAAACAAAGCACAGTCTGTTCCACGTTTTTTCATTTGTTCTTAAAAGGTAATTAAGGAAGTAAAAAATATTAAAAATTTCAAAAGTACTAAAAAATATATTAATAAATGCCAAACAGAAAAACCTTTCACATGATTGCGATTTTGACGTTTGTTAAGAGAAGCTGGAATATTGCCATAGAATACGTTTTTATATCAATATAGCCAATGGCAGTGACACTAAAATAAGTGAATTTGATTGTATGATTTGTTTATAACAATGATAAATGTTGTTGGATGAAATTCAGTTGTGCACATATTCTATTTTTTAAATGAAAAGAGATAATGCCTTATAAAAGACAAATTTGCCATGCACATACATAAATGCCAAATAAGTGAATTTATTCATGAAAATTGTTTATAACAATGACAAATGTTGTTTTATGGAACTCTAATGTGTTTCTTCCTTAGTTTCCACGTGAAGATAAATGACTCCACAAAAAAGAAAAATTTTCGATGCATAGATATGTCATATGAGTGAATTTGTTTATAAAAACTGTTTAAGCTATTAACTATAATTCTCATTTAATGCTTGTTCGCAATTAAAAATTGATTCTCTACATTTTCATAACAAAATCTATGTAAGGAATACATTCGAAATCCGGAAATGCAACAGTTCGTAGTTATATCCATTATTCTGTTTATAGCAATGAACAAAATACAAATATTACCAACACTACCAATTGCAAATTTCAGGGTAAATAATAAATCCAAAAAACGTGCACCTCTACGTTGAAGTACGATTCTCTATGAGTATTTAATAAAAAAAAGCTCTGGTCCGTTGAAAATTGAGGAGTCTGCTGATTATTATCCCAAAAAAGGGTTTTTTTCCCACTGTGCGTCGTAAGAGAAAAATCTTGAGCTGTCCTGAAATTCATAATTATGCACATGGAAATGGAAAGTTGTTCTTTCTAATTCTATTGTTCTTTATTTCAGCTGATTATTTTTCTATTATTTACAGGGCTGCAAAAGACTTATGTACTTTAAAAAAGTGACCAAAGTGGCCAATTTGAGCTAAAAAGTGACTAAAAGTGACCGATTTCAAAAAGAAATACCTTGAGCCGTCGTGGGACGCCCGACAAAAGTGATGACTCCACATGCTGGAAACTGAAGTCGTTCTTATTTGAAAAATTACTCAAAATGATGAGACAGAAATTGTGTATAGAAATTCTCTTTGAAGAAAGAATGGAAGAATGTGGAACCAGGCATTTGTTTATAATACAAATTTGAACGAATAATTCATACTTTTCCAAATTCTTCATCAATTTCTCTTATAGCCAATAAAATTATATTCTATAAAAAAGAGTGATGTTCAACAACCAATCATTGCACATATTCAAAAACATAAAGATCACACTTCCGCCAATAAATAATCAATTTTTCCGATCCGTGTAACGCAAACACAAACACCAAGTGCGCATGTGCTAGATGCCGCCATACACTGCTACACACCGCTCTCAGTGGGAAGCGAAGGATGGAGAGAAATAGAGTTAGAGATGGGGAACCCAACACTTCCCCTGACAGTTTCAGCGTTAAGCGTTACGCTGAGCTCCCCTTCATTCGCAAGTTTACACCGTGCGCTAAAAAGTTATAACTTCGAAAAGTGACAAGAAGTTACTCAAGTTGACTGATAATCATACAAAAAAGGCCTGTGATGTCCAAACAAACACTTACCGACTTCAGAATTTTATTTGATCACACATATTTTTGATCGGCTTGCATTGACAAGATTAGATGGAATTCTAGTCCTGAATTTAGGGGTAGATACCGAGGTTGAAATTCCCAGGATTAATTTTACAAGTCATAAAAATTTTGATTCAGTTCAACAAGCGAAACCCATCATTAACGCAAATGCCTATTTATATTTCACAATGATTGACAATAGGAAATAGAAAACAGGGATATCACAAACTAAAATAACTTGAATTTCAATTATAAACACAATTTCAGGAGTCGATAAAAAGGAGAGTATGATTATTAGTAATTATGGGATGGAGTCTGAAAGATTTGAGGACTCCAATATGATCTCTTCCTGGGGAAAAGTAGTTTATAGTGACTGTTTCTTTAAGAAAACCACTTACAGTGTGGCAGCCCTGGAAATATAATTTAAAACCCAACGGCAGTAGCTGGGTGGTGATTCTCGACTCGGGCGGGATCTCGAATGTCAAGCATGAACGGGCGCGGTCAGCGCTCGGGTGGGTGACAGTTCGGGATGTTCGCTTGGTCGTCTTTTGACTACGATTAACTACTATAATCAAGCGGGAGATTTGATTCCGAGGATCGATGCAGGCATCCAAACTCGCCTGTCGATAATCGACTACACTCAGGAGTTTTCGGTTTTCTTCAGTTTTCCACTCCTCTAACCAAATGTTCAATCGAATACGAGCGTTTTGAATTTAAAATTTGGCTGCAGGTAGGGGTTCTAGGGATTCAAAAATCTCAGAGGAATGAGTACGTCAGGTATTGCTTGGAGGCTCATAATGAGAGTTCGGGTTATTGGGGATTTTGGGAATGGATTTGAGTTGAAGGGTTTAATGTCTGACGGTCTCCTGTGGGAGGGGAAATATAGATATTCAAAAACCCGAAAAGGTTATTCATGAAGTGAAAACCTAATTTAATCTTATCTAATATATAATTTAAAAAGAGTGCCAACGAGAAGCCGTCTCGCAACAGTCGAATCGTACTACATGGAAGATTACATTTTCTTCATCACTTTTTCAATGAATTCCAAACTAGAAAATGTTCCATTCAAACTTTGAAAATTATCCACTTCCGTTTTGAAGCTTTGTACGTTAGAGACGCTTTGTTACATGTCTTCAAAAATTATACGCAGGGATGTGCAAAATTGGCGCGGGTCGTGTCAGGTGGGGTTTGTGGGTTGACCTGCAGACCCGCAATCAACCTGACAACCCACATCGAACCCGCAAAACCCATCCCATTCCGAAAAATCCCAATTTCACCTGACAATCCACGGAATCAGGTGGAAAATTTTTCAGGCACGAGGTAAAAATTTATCCATGAAATGGATAAATTCGGAATTTTGTTCGAAATAATTTTGAGCTTAGTACCGCAAAAATTCAATTATTTCAGAAGAAAATTTTCGAAAACTGTACATTTTCATCAGTTGAATTGACAGTTAATTTATTTTTTGACAGAAACCTAATAAATCCCTTCATAAAAAAATTTATCTAGTAACTCGGAATGGCAAATAATTCAACATGAAATTTTAATCTTCATCATCCATGCTTTTCGGTGACCACAATTTCGAATTTTCCTATCACAGAGTTCAAAGTTTTAATGCCCAAAATTCATAATGGTTGAATCGTTGAATTCAAAGTTTGAAAAAATAATCATCCACTCTCTTAATTTTATTCCAAATTCAATCCATAACATTAAAAGATACATTTATTATAATTGTTTTATTTGTTTACTTATAATTATTGTAAAATATGTATTATTATTATAATTATTATTATATAAATATTATATATATTATATAATTATTATAAAATTGTATTAATTATTCTAAAATAACAGATATTTGTACTACTAAACTTCGAAATCATACAATTTTTTAATCTACAATTCAAAACTTCTAATTTTACGCAGCATCTATTCGTCCAGCTTTTCCGACGAATATCCTTGGACGGACATGTTCCCTTTTCCAGCTCCGCAAATCAAGTTTCAACATTTTCTCTATGCAGTCCAAAAAGCTGGACGGCGAGCCACGGACTTAAATATAACTTCTTTTATTTTATGTAGCAGGATTAACACATTCCTGGATAAAGAACTTCCAACGTCATCCCAATTAGGCGAAATTTATGTAACTGCTGTTTCTCTAATAATTATTATAAAATACGTAAATGCATTTATTTTCATTATTTTAATAACTTTAATTTTGAAATCATTCCACTTATTTACCAAATATTATTGAGCGAATTTCCTCCAATATAGGATTTGGTTATTTTGTAAAAGACTCAACAATAACGATATTATAATAGTTTATTTCGGGATAGATGCGGGTCGATTGCGGATTCACAGGTTGAATGCGGGTCTGCGGGTACACTCGCAAACCCGGGTGGGTCAGGGTTTTTCTTTCCTTGCACACTCCTAATTTTAAAATAAATCATGCCAAATTTGGATATAATCCAAAATCTGGAGGAGTAATTTCCTGAACAGAGTAAAATATTTTCATTTATGAAACTGTAAACAAAAATTCATAAAAATTAACAATATTTTCCATTTGGAACTTCAAATCGGGTCGATTAACAACGAAGGTTCAAAATTGTTTCTACCATTGAAGGCAATGGGATCAGGCCCCAGTTTTAGAACTAAATTGCCTCATTTTACTCTACGAAGATAAAATTTTAGTATTCATGAAGTGAAATAAGGCAATTCAAATATTAGGTCAGTGACAATTTCAACATTCAACAAAATTTAAACAAATTCGTTTTTAACTTCTTTTGTCGCAGAATGAAAATCAGTTCTCCTATTATTTGTAGAAAAAGGGTGGCTGGCATAACTTATTGCTTTTCGTTTAATTTTTTCTCTGGTAATAAAATAAGTTATTATTGGACCAGAGTATCCATTGTTTCATCGAAAATTTTACATTTCTTTTATTATCATGATACCGGGGTGATTTCAGATCACACTCCGGGTAAGTAGAATATCTTTTTTTCGTTTCCGCTTTGATTGTGAAAGACGAAAATCTATAGAAAGTTCGAGGATATTTTGAGAGGTTAATGAACCTGATTTTTGCAGAAAAAATGTAAGCAAAATTATGACCAGCAATAATATATTAATGAACACATTAACTGGGACAGATAATTCTTAAACCAATTTAGAAATCGTACAATTTGATGGGTATTTAATGGATATTCAATTAACAGTTATGAGAGTGTCATCTCCGGAAAGTTGTGGTGCCGCACAGTGGTCAAAAATCATGAAAAGTTGGCCATAATGGAAAAAAAAATCATTATTTTTTTCGCTATTCAAAAATCCCAGTATCCGTAGTGGTACCCCTGGCGTCGTTTGAAATTGATATTTAAGAACACATGTTGCTGGAACCAACTTCAGCCTGTTTCAAAGACGTCAAACGCGTTGAACAAGTCATACACGTCGCGGCAAGTAAAAACCAGTTTTTCAAAAGTGCACAGTTTTTGAATAGAGAGACCGATTTGGATGCCACAACATGGATTGCTCTCGTAAATGTAAGAACTTTCAGCTATAGAAACTATCAAAGTGATTGACAAAGATGAACATGAAATATGTTCAAACAATTGACTGCAGTTTTCAAATGTTGATGATAAAGCTCACGCAAAAAAAACAGAGTTCAGAAAAAAGTCTTGATAGATCGCGCCCTATTTTTTTATCCAAATAATGAATAACGAGTTTCTGCAAAACATATCAAAAATTGAGCTGCCGGAAGTTGACGGTTTGCGCTCGGGGAATTTTTTAATATGAAACGTACAGTTACGCCCATAAATGCCCGGTATGCAGCGAACAGTGGTTCAAAATCCCCAAAAGCTGCCCAGAGATCAGAATCTCGATATCTCACTTCGTTCAAGTACCCATATAAGGTTTTTTGGGTCGCTGATTTCGAAAATGCAGTCAAAAATCCAAAATTCACAATGGCGGATCCGAAATGGCGAACATTTTCCTAAAATTTGCCATGCATTTACTTGAAAAAGGAATATAAAGGGGTTTTCAGGGTCGTTGATTTCGAAAATGAAGTCAAAAATGCAAAATTCCAAATGGTGGACTGAAATGGCTGCCACGTTTCTGAAAAAAGTAGTTTTTCAAAAAAATGACCGCCATTTCTGATCTGCCATTATCAAGTCTGGATTTTTGACCTCATTTTCGAAATAATCGACCCCAAAAAACGCTTAATACTCATTTTTCAAGTAAATGCATGGGAAATTTTAGAAAATATCCACCATTTTTCATTTTGGATTCTTTACTATATTTTCGGAATCAGCGACCCCAAAAACCTCTAATACTCATTTTCATGTGAATGCATAGGAAATTCTATGAAAATGTCCGTCATTTTGGGTCTGCCATTTTGAGTTTTGGAGTTTTTACCTCATTTTCGAAATCAGCGATAACAGAATCCCCTCAATACTCATTTTCAAGTGGATGCATGGAAAATTCAAGAAAAACGTCTTCCATTTTGGGTCCGCCACTTTAAAATTTGGATTTTCGACTTCATTTTCGAAATCAGTGACCTCAGAAACCCTTCAATACTAATTTTCAAGTAAATGCATGGAAAATTTTAGAAAAATGTCCGCATTTTGGGTCCGCCGTTTAGAATTTCCGATTTTTTACTTCATTTTAGAAATCAGCGCCCCCAGAAACCCTCAATACTCATTTTCAAGTGAATGCATAGAAAATTTTAGGAGAATGTCCGCCATTTTGGGTCCACTATTCTGAATTTTTTATTTCTGACTTTATTTTCGAAATCAGTGACCCCAAAAACCATATACGGGTACTCGAACGAAGTGAAATCTCGAGATTCTGATTTATGGCCAGCTTTTTGGGATTTTGAACCACTGTGTGCCGGTACCTCTTGAGAAAAAGGTTACTCTAAGTACTTTGGGCTGGGGTCTTGGTGGTTCGGAACCCACCTTTAGCTGTAGGTCTCCCTTACTCACTACTCAGGAAGTGGTAGGGTGTGTAAAGGAATGTTGGAGAGGTTCGAGGAAAATGTAAACCCTCAGGGACACATTGAATCAATCAATCAATGAATCGACAGTTATGAAAGTACAATACTTTTTCACAGAGTGTTGTATTCGATCTCTTAACTAAATTATTTCTATCTGGTCTGAATGACGTCAATATGTTTCAGAGATTTGATTACCTAAATGGGTCGATGCAGTAGATTTATGGTTTGTGGATGGTAAACTGAATCTTATGTTAGAACTGATCCAGATGACTGAAATAAGAATCTTTGAATAGATTTCAAAAATCTGAAATCGTTGACATACAGCTAAAGGAAATTGAAAACATCGCTTCGCGCAATTTTTTGTTGATTGAAAATGAGGAAGATCGAAATCATAGAGTCCGAAGATAACTCTGGTTAAACATGAAACAAGAATCTAATAGAATATTTGGAATATCCTAAGTGAAAGTAAAACTCTGTAATTCCGTATCACACCTATCCCAACCAACCCTTTAGATTTAATAAAAAATAATGAAGAATCAACGTACGAATTGAAAATTGCTTTACTATTAACGCTTTCAATTAAAATGTCTCTTTTTTGCACACATAAAACGTACTTTGTTGGGGTTCTAATTCTTTCGAGTCTGACATATAATTTTATTTTCAAGGCTTCCACTTTGGTACACATAAAACTTCAAATTATACAGACATACCGGAAATATTCCATTTCAACGTCTCTCAACTCAAAATTGATCAGTTTTCAATTCCAAAATATGTGACATTTTTTACTTTTCAAGCTTCTCATTCAGAACTGTTTCATAACAATACATGAGTTTTTAACTTTTCAATGATAAATGCCTCCAAATTCCAATCGCTCAATTGTTAAACCAATTTGAATTCAACGGGAATGATATTGGTACAGGTACTCACTCAGACAGTTGTGAAATACAATGGCTTACCTGAAACAGAAGAAAAACGTACAAATTAATACATAGATAAAGAATAAAATGATTCACAATGAATCTTAAATAGAAGGATAATTTTACACCTAAAAATATTCTTTACGGAAAATTTAAGATGTCGTGAAGGAATACACTCCTGACAGAGAGTTTGGGTACATTCCCTATGACTGAATCTACGTCTACGTCTTTTCAAGCAGAATCATTCCACCAACGTTAAATTTATATTATTTAACGAGTAAAAAAATATTAAGCTTCTACGTCAAATATTTTTCAAGCAAAACGGATATTTTAAGTGTGAATTTGGACATTAACCACATTCCAATCTCTATTTGACGTCCCCGATAATTGAAAATGAAAAACCATTGATCCAACGACAAAATTCCGACATCCAACGACATCACTCTCATGCTCTTCTACCCTAGTCGAAGAAGTCTGCCAGTATGTTTCACGTAAACCATTATACAAATTTTGGAAGCGATTCTGTAAATAACACTAATTTTTTCAAATTGATCCAGAGGGTTCTCACCAGAAATTATTATCGAATCTTTTCTAAATTGGATTCTCAAAATAGTGTGTATTTCTAACTTTTTTACATGAATTTAATAGTTTCTAAAATTCGACTAAACTATGGAAGAACAAAAATATTGAAGGATCTAAATTCTTTCAACTCTCTTCAAGTATCTGCACGTAAAATATCATTTTGCTTGCCTGCCATTGGTTCATTCGTAAATAATATTCAACAACGCTCTTGATTGAGGTTCGAAGAGGGCTTAATCATGATTCAATGATTCCACCAAATTCTTAAAAACACTTTCCTAGATTTCACCAAGAAATAAACTAGAAACTTCCAAAATTTCATTCAGCTGAAAAAACATTTGGCTTTGAGCAAAATATTCTCTTTCAAATAAATAATTTTAACGTAGGAATAAACTGTAATTTACAACGTTTATGGTACACGAAAAACTAAAAATGTTCTTCTCTGAAATGTAAATTTCAACCCTTATAGAAAATCGATTGAAATTCTAAATTAAAAGCTTCTTGCCTGAAATCTTAAACATGAATTTTGTAGATTTTTATAGTAAATAGTTGCAAAAAAAGTTTTGAACACGTTCCAGAATTTTTTATCAATTTTCGAGATTTTTAGGGGTTCAAATGACAGCCTCCCCTGGCAGATGGGGGCTCGAAACTTTTTCCGCAATTATTGGTGATCAAAAGCTCCAGAATTTTCGTTAAGGATTTCAGGTTAAAAGATTCAATCCGAATTCCCTCAAATCAGTCCAAACCCAATTTTTGATCCCAATGAATCAAAATCTACAAAATTCGTGCTAAATATATATGAGTTAGAAGCTTCGAACACAGAATTCATAATTCTACTAACAAAGCCGCAAATCAAATTTCTGTGTCTTTTTTCAATTATACTCAATAATTTAGAAAAAATAATATTGTGTCGAATTTTTTTAGGGTTTTGTAGTCCCTGGAAAAAACAATAGATCGGTTATCCGTCCGTTCTTCGTACTGTTTTTCCGGGAGTGAAAATGAGAGGAGGGGCGTATACGGCGAGATTTTTATATTAAAATATAATATGCTACTTGAAGATATTTTATCATGTTGTATGCGAACGCTGGAC
>WSXT02071363.1:0-12296 GCA_011762715.2 Neuroterus valhalla | reverse complement strand
TTTGAGTATTAACCGTGCGTGACCTTTGAAGCAGCATACACCCAAGCCTACTGCATCTCTGGTTATTCAAAAAAATGGAGTTGACTCAGGAAAGTAAGAACTTTGCACTTACTGTTATGATATTTCTCGATTAAGTTTTCATTTTCCATTCAATCAATAGGAAAATCATGAAAATCGCATAAGTTTCCTTCAAACAATAAAAGTACATTTAGAGAAAAATTATAGTATACCGCGACATTCCATCAACGTTTTTATCAAAAGTGGTAAATAATATCCATAAGTACTTAAAAAAACTTTAAAACATGCGCCGATATTTGCCTGCACATAATTTATTTATTAAAATCTCGTTAAGTTATAAATTACCAGCAACCATGAAAAGTTACGAAAGAATAATAATTGAGTGGATTTCGAGTGCTTGGAAGTTATTCTGTTTTTTTGCAAAGCACAAAAAATACTCAACAAAAATTTCGCGTGAGAATAAAAAAATCTAATTACCTGTTACAATTTTTTTCTTCAAAAATGAGTATTTGAATGAAAAATGATTCTGCAAAAATTTCAAGTGACAAAACGTTTGCATTCAATGGCAATATTGGATTTTTTAGGATTGATGTTTGTGATCAGCGAGCATAAATAAATCAAAGATATAAATTTTATAGATTTTCATGCAAATAATGGTAGATGATGGAAAGTTGAAAAATTTATTCAAATACCTAATATAATTACTAAACTTCCTATTCAATTTATATTAATCAAATTTTTTGTAAAAAATTGCGCAAAAATGTTTTGATTGCAAACCTTTTATACCTAATGGCAACCATTGCTTTTCTCGACATTATACTCGATTCTCGCACATTTCTTACCATGTCCTGTTTCTAGGAGGGTAAAAACCATTGGAAAATTCTTCAAATTCTAGAATTTGCTCATTCATCTGTTGCAATTGGCTTTCCTATGCAATTTTCACAAATTCTTTTTTTTTTGTAAAATATTTTGAAAATAGGTAAATTGCAAAAATTTTGCACTAAAAATCAATTCTCAATCATTTTGACATCATATTCTAGTTCAGCGACCAAAAAACTTTAAAGTATCAATTTCGTCTCGATTTTCGCAAATTTTCTTACCATGTCCCATTTTTTCATTGACAGGTATCACTGTGCGGTGGTCGATATGTCCATCACCTGTCTGGTCGGAGACTTGAAATGAATTTTCCGTTGAAATCATGCATAAATTATTGGTCAAAAGAAAACTCGAATTGAACGGAAATTCTCCCGTCCTCTAAAGGTTGAAGGATGAAATTTTCCAAGTTTTTAGACCTCGGACCTTCTGTGGTTTTCCAGTCATGTTGATTTTTGGGCTTGAGTTAGTTTTTCGCGTTTTTCCTGCTCATTCTTGTCAAAAATGACCAAATAATTATTCCTTATAACGAAAAAGTTAAGAATTTGAATGTTCTGATCTCGAGAATCTTGACAACCGTTTGCGACCACAAGAAATTTTTCAAACAAAAGTTGTAAAACATCTTTTACCACACATCTTCTGTTCCAGAAAATTTTTTCTGGAAACTATGAAAGATGAAATTTCTCAAATTTTGGACTCCGATCCCTTGTGTTTATTCCGCTATCTGGATTTTGAGAATTGAGTTACTTCTCCGTGTTTTCCTGCTCATTTTTGAAGTTGAGCAAATAAGTTATTGATACTTTTTCTATAGGTTGAGCATATCTAAAAAACGAACCGTGTACCTATATACGTTTTCTTATATATAAACGAATAGTAATTGTCTGGGAAATCATTCTGGTTGAAAATAATTCTTGACTGGACTATACCTTCCTCATGCTCGACAAATTTTATCTTATACAGCCATCTAAGAACCTCCAAAATCCCAATTTGCTCCGGAAAATTCCGATCTTTTATATTAATTTTAGCCGAACTTCACTGTATCATTGTTCAAAATGAAATGCAACTAATTTTACAACAATGCTTATACCGAAATACATATATGTGTTAAATAAGGAAATAAAAATTACCTTTAATCAATTACATATTATGCGTTCATTTCTCGTATTTTACGATTCGTATCGTCAGGACAAATATAGACCATATTTTTCATTTTGAAATTAACGAACTGGAGGAAATTTGTCATGCCTTATGCGGGTAACTTTGCTGGAATCCCCAAACCTAGTGATTAAAAACAGGAACTTTCACTGTATGAAGCTTTAATAACGCGTTCCCGGAAACTCCTTCAAAAATTCATTACAACGTAATTCTGCTAAATCGAAACATTTATTTCAGAAATTCACATGCTAATAAAATTAGGGTTTATTCTTTTTTGTTGAATTTTGTAGAATGAGGTGTTAAGCATTCTCAAATAAATTGCACTGTCGTCAATATTGTCATTTATCTCGATTCATTTATTCCCATGATGGTTGTGCGTAAACGAGAGGTTGGTAAGCGAAAGCTGGATAAGCGTATGCCAGATTGTTGTGATTCCGAACGATAGATTGAGAACTGCTCGCAAGAGGTACAGCAGCAGCAGCAGTGTATGTTGGATGAGTATAAGCAATGAGAGGACTTGCCAAGGCGACACCCAAAATAGCGAGGAAAACAAACTGTAAGAGAAAATATTGATTAATACTCAGAGAAAAATAGGCGTTCAATCGTAGATATTCAGAGTATATGATAGTACTGACAATTTAAGATTAGGTTATGTTATCCTATCTGATTTCCCGTGCTTGTACGCTGGAGTATTTCTACTACCCCTATAAGTTCAAAATGGCCAAATGCCTTGAGGAACACATTAAGTATTATGTACAGCGTATCACGTATAATCGTCGTTAAATTATCAAGAATCTTCAGCTATTGCTGTTGTGTCAACATATATTATTAGTAGATTGCCATGTTACTCTGTACTATTCCACAGAATCATCTTACATAAATACATTTGGAACATGATGAACTTTTAGAGGTCAAGGTTGCTCAAAGTTTGAATATGGACATCTGCCTGAAGGATATCGCAATGGAAGTGAAAAACGTAATCAAATCAGGTGCGGTTTTATAAACTGACATTCTGCTTTTTTGTATCTTTCTAGAAGAGGAAAAATTTAGTGTCCGTGCTCTGGATCCCTGCTCACATAGGTATCAAAGGTAATGAGATCTCCGACAGGCTAGCAAAACTAGCTACAAGAGAAGACTTTACTGGTACTGCACCAGTTTCAGACATCTCCAGTAGGACAGTCACTGAAAATATCAACAGTTGGCTGAACAAGGAACATAAGAAGGGGTGGAGGAAAGTCACTGGCTGCTCACAGTCCAAAAGCCTCATGTACTCAAATTAAAATGCTAAGCGAACAGAGGTGGCTCGGAAGTGGTATCCTCTGTCCTCAGAATGGAAAGTATGATGAGTCAGCTATTCAAATACTGTGTCACTGTCCCGCGATCGCGGGGAAGAATCTTCAAAAATGGGGAGCAGCTGCATCAGTGAGTTAGACATATCGGCGAACAGCGTGACTGCGGTCCTCGCCTTATGGAGAAGGCCCCGGTGTTACGCTCAGGCCTCCCTGTGGACGCAACGGGATTACGCTATTCATTAGAGATAATTTATATTTACAGCCTTGTTACTTCCGTTGGAAACTGAACTCTTTTATGAAGCATCTAATTATTTTTTCAATCAATTTCTGAAAGTATTACGGACACGAATAAGGGAGTATTACATCTCGAGCCCTATTTCCCAGTCTCTTTTCCTCAGTCATTAGAGCGTTTTCGGAATAATAATCATTTTCAAGACCGATCAACAAATTGATGATTTGATTGCACAAAAAAACTTCGCAGGGATTTTGCAAACAATTAGACCTACTTTCATTGTTTCAAAATCATTGTAGCCCGTATACGCAGATTGAATTACTGGCCAATTCGAATTTACAACTTCATCATTTTTTTTTGCAAGAGAAGACAAATTGCGCAGATTTGTTAATTTATTTTCCTCTCCATGCTAACGACAAGCAGTTTCCCTGTAATTTTATCAGGGTGATTTTCGTTAACTTCTCTTCGATTTCCTCCATCTGCGTCTACACTGAACAGAAATTTTTGGTTAAGGGTTGAGATTGCGTGGTTCCGTCATGGCCTTCGGCTGGGCATTCACGCCATGGTACAGTTTTCACACAAAAGTTCGTGAATCCAAGAATCACTTACAAGAAAAATACAAAAAAAAAACATTATTTTATCTGTATCATTAACAGGCTGCACAGGCCAAAAAATACTCAAAAACAAGGGAAACAAGATGATATTTACGACAATGGAGGAATGAATTTTCTCAAGTGTAATTAATTAGGGTGGTTTATTCATAAATTTGATAACCAAATAGTTTAATTTCACACCAAAAAGATCAAATTTCAACACAAGGGAATAATGTTCTATCGTGAAACGAATTTCCAACTAGAGAAATGAACTCTGAAAAAGAATAGATTTTGAATTGAATTAGAAAATTTAAAAACAAACAGTTCAATTTTAGAATGAAAAATATACATTTCTACCAGGAACAATTGATTTATAATAGGGAGAATTTATTTTTCACAAAGTATTTGAGTTTTCAACAAGAGAAATAAATCTTCATCCGATAAAAATGAGTTTCGGACAATTGCACCTAAGTTTGAATCCAAAAACCATGATTTCTGAACGAACGATGTAATAATTCATAAGTTGAATTCAAAATATTTGAGACCTTCAAAGAAAGACGGTCAGATTGAACGAAAAGTAAGAGTTCTGAATGAATAAGTTTGATTTATCGTCAAAACAGATTAATTATGAACTAAGAGACCAATTTTCTTCAAAAAAATTTAATTTTCAAACAAAAAATATTTTTTGTTTGAGGAGCAGAATCTTATCCAAAACAGAGTTTCAATCTGAAAATATGATCTCTAAACCATGAGACTCATGTTCATCGTGGGAGGATGGATTTTTTCGCCAAAATTGCCAAATTTTCAAAAGCAATGGAGATTTTCAAGAAAAAATATGAATTCTAAATTTTTGGTTGAAATGTTAGTTTTTTACCAAAAAGTGATGAGTATCGACAAAATTGTTCAATTCTTAACCGAAGAAGATGATTAGAAGGACATCCTGTGAAAAAAGAGTCTATATTTGAATCGACAATACGTGATTGCAACCAGGAAAGATAAATTTTCAACAAAAAAAGTTGAATCATTAACCTTAACGGAATAATTAATATCTAAAAATGGAATATTGAAACTTGAAAGATGTTTGTAAAACGATTCTACCAAACTGTTGAAGCTTCGAACCAAAAAGACAGATTTTCGATTTTCAACCTAAGGAGACATATTTCAAACCATAGAGTCAAACCTGCAATCAAAAATACGAACTTCTCAAGCAAGAAGAATGACTTTTTAACCAAATTACCAATATGTAACAAAATCATTGATCTATCCATAAAAAAATTCAACTCTCAACAAAGTAGTTTCACTTCAAATCTACTAGATCAATTTCAACTAAAGAATGTTCTTTGCGAAACATGTAATAGTTGATAATTCAACCAAAAAATATTCGTATTTCAAATCAAAAACAGTTGCGTTCAATCTAAAAGGAAGAATTATCAACCAAACAACTGAATACTAAACCATAAGAAAATAATTATTAACTAAACAGTTGCATTTCCAACCAAAACAGATTGATTTTAAAACCAAGAAGACCAATTTTCATCATAAGAGTTGAAGATTCAACTAAGAAAGATTTTTCAGTCGAAAAAATAAAAAAGTTCAACCAGATCCCTGAATTTGAAAGCAAATTGATAGGATTATGGAGCCTTAGATAAATAAAGTAGAATTCTGATATTGAATAGACTAAATAATGATTTTTTGAATAAACATGGGAATTTATATCAACTCCTTTTGAAATATCAGTTTGGGGAACTGTTGCAGTTTTTGCAGTGGACCAACGATAGAAGCTTTCAGGAATTCTAGACCTGCTGCAGAAAAAAGCATGTTTTTTGTACCTTATAACGAAAAAATATTCCGTAAACGTGTGTTTACTCAACCAAGAAAACCAGAACAAAATGAGAAAGAATACTGACTAAGACGAACAGTCAGGAAAAATATGAAATTGCATTGCAAGTAATGACAGAAAATGTAGATTAACAATAAAGTACACTAAATGATTAAACATTTCGTTCTATTTTATTTTGTGAATTTCTGATTTAGAAAAATTTCTCAAATTAAAACTTCTTTCAAATTGCAAAAAAGGATAAATAGATTCTTAGTCCAACTTCTGAAACAATATTTACCTAGAGTTATTCCTTCTCAAACTGAAATAAATATAATTGGACATTTCCCTCATTCTTCGAATGATTCAAACGATAGCGCTAAACTATGTTGTCTAACGCGCATGCCCAGCCGTTCACAAAATGATTTCTGCTAGGTGTAGACGCTTGTCCAATGCCCGAACCACAGTGGTACGACTCCCACGTATTTTTTTTACCTCTTATTTGCTGTGCCAACAGAGCCATCTTGGATTGGACTCCATGAAATGAGAGCTCTGTGACGTTATGTGAAGGTCAATTCTTAACCTCAAAGTTTTTTGACGTTGCTTGTGGTAGCTGGTTGTTGTTTTTTCCGTTGCAACTATGAGTCTGTTACAAATATTATATTAGCAAAATAGTGCTCTAGTGGTTCATGAGTTGAACAAATGGTGAGAAAATGCACGCGTGAGTATTTAACGATTTTCAGTAACAAATCATATATGTATGTTGAATCTACCATTGGCAATTGGTACTGTGGCAGTTTTACTAAAATATTCTAAAGTTATTCTGATACTTCAATATAACATACAGACGGGGAAATTCTCGTAACCTCGCTTTTAGGGCAGTTGAATTTTAGGCATTTCTTCTAAAAAATTTACAATCAAATATCTCCTGAAAATCTGGAGTTGGCTTTTTGCATAGAAAGATATGACTATGCTTATGATTTTGCAATGTTTCAAATTGAATAGTTTCAGGTTAAGTATTCGAGAATTCAAATCTACATTTTTTGTCAGTTGAATAATTTTAATGCGGGAGGGTTTTGAAGTGAATAATTCGGGAACGAAAGAGTTCAAAAATTGATGATTTCGCAGTATATTTCTGATTCGAAACGAATTTCAATTGTAATGTAATTTAATTTATTCTCTTCCCTTGTATGAGGTTATACAATCTTGAATAAAGTTTTTTTTCGAAATGTTATGATTCAGAGGTACATTCAGAAATGTTCATATTTACCAAATACTTATCGTAACTTATTCATTTTCAGATTGTGAGAGAATCCATTCTCCCAATTTGAAATTGCGGTTTTTTATAAAATTTTGATCTGCAATTCATGAATATTGGAAGATAATCATTTGAAATTATTTGATACTCCATAATTCCATGATTAATTTAGAATGTTCTGATTTGTACAATTTTGTAGTTTAATTTCTAAATTTTGATTCAAATTTTAAATATTAAGATTAATAATTTGAACCTACTCCATCTGGAAAAGTCTCATTTTCCAAAATAATTGTGATCCGCAATTATTTCAGTTTGAACGCTTCAATGTTTAATTTTGAAATCAAAGATTTATATACTTTGGAATCATTCATTTTCCAACTCTCTTGTTTGAAGCACATTCAATTCAAAACCCTCCCAAAATAAAATTATTGGACTGAAAAAAATTGTAGTATGAAATTTTTGAATATTTATTCAGAAAAAATTCAATTACCACGTTAATCACTTGTATTTTCATGTCGACTGATTTATGTGTTAATATTATACTCTTATGGTAAAATTGCCCCAAATATTGTAATATGGCACTGCAATCCCTGCAAGTTCACATTGAACTTGTAGAATTAGCACATCAATCAAGTTGTTTGCATGAACGGATATTGTATTTATCACGTTTTCTTTGCTTTTCCTCATTTATCTGACTTGGGACAGGGAATTTCATAAAATATTTATAGTTTTTATTTTAGGGCAGGGAGTTTCAGTGAAGAAGTATAATTCCACTTGGAACAGGGAATTCTTCACATGGAATGACAACTTTTTAAACTAATTATAATTCCGATTCAGAAGGGAGGAATTTAAAAAAACTTTCCTCCATTTCGAAATTCGTCACGATTTTAAAGTCCCCTCTTCTTAATCTTAAATAAGGAAAACTACTTTCTTAAAAATCAGTTAATCATTTTTTGGTGAAAATTCAAGTATTTAGTTGAACACTGATTCTTGAATTTGAAAATTAAATCAACTCCATCAACTGAAAGTTCAACTGTTTCATTTTTAGTGGAAAATTGATCTTCCCTAGTTCAGAATTCGACAATGCGGTGAAATCGTATCTTTTTGAATTGAAAATTCAAGTGATTCGTTGAAACTTCACATATTTTGTGGAAAAATCAAATTTTTGATAAAAAAATGATCTTATCCTTCGGGGGTAATATTCTTCTTAAAAATCCTTTTCTACGTTTATAATTCAAGTTATATAGTTAGGCATTTTTCATTTCAATCGAACATTAATCTAATTGAAAGCTCTTATGTTTGGTTTAAAATAAATTTTTTAAGCCAAAAATGTCACTATTCCAATTTTGTTTGAAAATTTTCATTTTTATAGTTCAAATTTCAACGATCAAAATTTGTATCTTTGGTCGGAAATTAATCTTTTGGCAAAAATTTAACTATTCTGGTTGATGGTTCCTTATCCCAGTTAAAAATTCGTTTTTCTGGTTTAAAAATCAACTGCTTCAGTCAAAAATTCACAATTTCATTTGGTTTTTCATCTTTGTTGTAGCATAAAATGCTTATGCTAAGTTTGAAATTGATTTTTTGAACTAAAGATGTGACTGTTCCATTTTTGGTTAAAAATAATTATTTTTGGATTGCGAAATTCGACTATTTTTTGAAACATTGTATTTTTTCTTGAAAAATTATTCTTTTCATTTGAAAATTAATCTTCTTGTTTAAATAATCACCTCCATACTTGTAAATTGAAGTGCTCCATTTAAATATTTATCTTTTCAGTTGAAAATTTATCTTTTTGGTCTAAAATTTGACTGCTCTGGTCGGAGAATCATAATGTTATTTAAAAATTACTCGCATTGGTTGAAAAATGAACAATTTTGTTAAAAATACGTTTTCATTTTGTTACCGTCAATTGATTTTTCTTGATTGTAAGTTTAACTGTTCATATTTTTGCAAACAAAATTATTTTTTTCTTTAAAAATTTGAGTATTCTTTTCAAAATGTATGTATTTTTCAACGTTTAATCTGTTGTGTCAAAGGATGTATTTCGAATTGTTTGAGTGTAAAGTTTCGTCTAGTGCCACATTCGTTAGATTAGTAATAACTTTTTAATAAAATTAGATATTATCAAACAGCATTCTAAATTATCATTATTATTAAACCTTCTCTTTTCCGACATTGCTTTTTATGCAAAAGATGTGAAAATTTGTAACAGTTCTTCGAAATGTTTTCCTTCTCTTACAATATTATTCAATTATTTTTATGAAACTTATGAAGATTTATTTTCTTCACTTTTTCTTGACAAATCTTCATGAAATAAATAAAAATAATTGAATAATATTCAAGAGAAGGAAAATAATTCTAAGAACTGTTTCAAATTCGATGTGGAGATGAAAATTTTGAGTTTCGCGAGAACCAAAATGGCAGGTTGCATTTGCCATCTAAAATAGTACCTAAATCTCCCGGCCTTTTTTGCAAAACGTCGCATTTGATACCTCAAAGTTGAAGAAAACGAATTTCATAAAATGTAGCTTTTTATAGCAGTCGAGTTTTGCTCTCCAGTTTTGGAGGTCTATACAAAAATGTAGGAGAGTACATGCGCGAAGCGCGAAGTGAGTTAATTATCGATGAACAGTAAATAAATAAGAAATATCATTAATGAAATGAATAATAAATATCCATTACATTATAAATATTATAAACTAATAAATATTTTCAATGTAATAAATAACAAAAAAATGTTCTAAGAAACTCACCAGTTTAAACATGTTGATCAGGTTTTGTAATATCGTTTCTTGTGCAAAAGGCAAACTTGACTATGCAGAAAACAGTTTGATTGCAACTATTTATACCGGTCGCCCCATCAGAAGATACAAGCCACCCCTTCAGGGTCACCGGCAATTTTTTATTGCATCTCTCCTACCACGCCTCTCTGCAAGATGCGACTTACGACCAATATCCATGATCGCAGGAGTACTCTCTTCACTGCTTTCCAATCTTTCCGAATACGAACCTCATGAATAAATATTTCTTCAAATTTAAATAATCAAGTATTTTGCATTGTTCATTAGTATATATATATAAATACCAACAGCAGATGATTCGTTTGATACCGACGAACAGACGCCATTGAGGCAATTTACTTACAACCAGGATGAAGAAGATCAAGAATGAGATCAACAAGAAGAAGTAATTGAAGATTAAAAATCGGACGAATACATTTTTCTACTGGTTTTTAATTTCTATCGCTTTCACCAATTTCAATCCTTTCGAATATCGCGCGTCTTTTGGATCTCGCGCTTCGCGCTCGATGTAAATCTAACCTCGCGCTTTTGTTGAAGCTTCTCCGGCTTTAACGAGTACATTCTCATCGCGTGTCTCGTGTTGCGCACTCGATCAAAGTTTGTCCAAAACGGTAGAGAAGTTTTGTTGACTAACTCTTTTCTCATGTTGTGTAGCTTTTCTAGAAATTCAATTTTTGAATTTTATTTTTTACGAATAAAACAAAGACTATGCGTCCAGTGTGAAAAGTTACAACGAATTTACAGATATTTTTCGGATGAATAACTTTTTTCTTTCAATCTTCTGTGTAAGCCTTAGTCCTTTTTTTCAAAAATTTTATTATTTCATTTTTATAGTCATTTTTTATGATTGAAATAAAAACTACATATCCTGTTGAAGAAGTTGATAACACATTTGAAGATATTTTCTTGGTAAAAAACTTGTGTCGATTTGATTATTCCTAAGCTTGTATCAATTCTCCAGAAGTTCATTTTTTCCATTTTTTACATTGTTTTTTATAAATGAAGCAAAAACTACTTGTCCTCTAGAAAAGTTGATGATATCAATTTTGTAGATCTTTTTTTGGTTCACAAGTTTACTTAATTTATATTTTCCCGTACCTTGCATAGTTTGACCAAAAAATTAAACTTTCTATTTTTCATTATTCTTTGTGCGACCTAAATTTGAATTTTCAATTCTTTGGGAAAACGCGAAAAGTCGGAAAGCTCATCCCGGAGGGCTCCCAAAAAGAAACATTTTTTTCTTTGAATTTTTTTTCATATCTTACGTTGTTTGGCTAAAAATTCTCATTTTCGTTTACATTTTCGAATTTTGAAAATGCCATAACTCTGACAATTTTGTTTTTAACCAAAAAAATCAATAGAATGAATTGTTTCACTTTTAAACAAATACCAAAAACCTTACTTGGAATTTTTAAATTTCGGAAAAAAAGGACAAAAAAATTTTTTAAATGCTCCCCCCCTTTCATTTTCGATCCAAAACAGCTGGTTATCGAACTTGACTTGTATTTTTGGTCCATAAAAATGGTTACCAAAACACGATCAAATATCATCATTCTTTCGAAATTTATCGAGCTCACAGATTATTTTCCATTATTTTTGGTGCGATCAAAATTGGAATTTTCGATTTTTTGAGAAAATTCAAAGAGTTGTATTCATCATCTTGTAGGACTCTAGAAAAGAAACATTTTTGTTCTTTCACTTTTTTTCATATCTTGCGTTGTTTGGAAAAAACCCTAATTTTTGTTTATATTTTTGAATTTTGAAAATGCCATAACTCTGACATTTTTGTTTTCATCGAAAAAAATCATCAGGATAAAATGTTTCACTTTTTACTTACTACGGAAAGCCGTACTTGAAATTTTTAGGTCTTGGAAAAAATAGTCTCAAAAATTTTCAAAATGCTCCAACTTTTTGAGTTTCCATCCAAAACAGCTGGCTAACGAACTTGACCTTCAGTTTTGAACACTGAAGAATTGCACCAAAGGCCAATAAAATAGATTCGTTCTCTCGTAAGTTATCGTGCTCACAGCCAGACAGACAGACATACATACATACATACATACATCATTCATACATACATACATACATACATACATACATACATACATACATACATACATACATACATACAGTAGGATATACAGACAGACACATTTGTAAAAACCATTTTTCTAGGTTCAGAGGGTCTCAAAACGTGGACATTTGACAAAAACGGGGGGGGGGGGGGGGGAGCTTTTTAAAAAAAATACAACATT
>WSXT02071352.1:0-12297 GCA_011762715.2 Neuroterus valhalla | reverse complement strand
ATTATGACGATGATTGGCACAGTACTAACAGCCAGTACTGGTAATCCACCTACATTTCAACTGGCGCAGTACTGCACGGGTCGTGAACTCTGGCTAAGATCCGACTTTTCCCCCTGGGTGATAACGCTTTTTAAACGATGAAAAATTCCATTTGCTAGTCAAACTATGCGAGATGTAAATATTAGTGGCGAGTATTGTAATGAGAATGTGTTCTTTAAGGCCAGTAGAGCCTTAAGTAGACTAAATTTAAAAAAAAATGGTATCAAAAATATAAAAAAAATCAATAATCTTCATAGATTATTGATCTCAAACTTGCGAGCAAAGCGAGCCGCGCGCGAAGCGCGCTATGACAATGTGCCCGCGCAGCGGACAGATTTTTTTAGTTTGAAATACAACAATTTGGATGAAAAATTTTCTTTTTGAATTTCAAATACAATTATTGCTTTGAAAGTTTAAAACTATTCTTTCAAGTTGGAAATGTAACGATTCCATTTCTGGCCAAAAATTAATATTTTTATAGTTGGGAATTTAACTACTTATATGAAGTTTGTCATTTAAAAATGGAAATTCAATTATTCCTTTGAAAATCCGCATATCCTATTAGAAAATTGCTTTTTTGTTAGGAAATTTTTTTTTCCTAAGTTACTCTCCTGGTTTGAAAATTCTTCTTCACGGTTCACAATTCCAATTGCACAAATACATATTTTTCATTTTAGTTGAGAACTCATCTACTATTTATTTGCTCATTCAACTAAGGTTGAAAAAATTTATTTTGGTTAGAAACCATTTATTTGAGTCAAAAATGTTACGCTTCCATTTCTGGTTGAAAATTAATATTTATATAGTTCAAAATTTAACTATTTTATTGAAAAATTGTGTTTTGCGGTTGAAAATAATTTTTGGTCGAAAATGCAACTATTATAGTTGAAGTTTCATCATATCAGCTTACAATTCTTCTTTCTGGTGTAAAATTCAGTAACAGCAGTTAACATTTACAATTTTATTTTAAAATTAATCATTTTCTTTATAAATGTGATCTGAATCTGAATTCAAAAAGTGATAAAAACCTTTTTTTCCTAATAACAAAATGTTAGGGCATGATCTTGAACAATGAAAAAATTATTTTTACTTTATCACCTCTAGCAAGAATTTTTGGAAGTTCGTTGGAGCAGGTTTCAGAAAAAAATTATTGTCAAAAAACTATTCCGTTTAAAGTCCTCGATTTCGCTCCTTTCAACCTTTCTTTTCAAAATTTACACAAACGAATTTGATTCTAGTTTACTTGGGAGCCTCTAAACTGATAAGATATAACATTTATTCTTTCTTTTTCATATGTTGTAAATTTATGCTTTGTTCTTTATTTTTTTTTTAAATTATACGGTCAACTAGTAATAAGTGAGGACATCTAGGGGCAGAAATATAAATCTCTGATTCATTAACGATGTTACTTCCAGTTTTCCAATGATAACTCTGCATAACGATGGTTTATTTCACGGCTTAAAAATTTAGGTAGAGCTTTCCAAAACCATTGAATTTTTAATATATTTTTATTGAATGATTAAAGTTCTCAATTTTTTTTTTTTGCAAACGAAAGGTACATTATTTTTCCAAAACGGGTGTCGAATTTGTACTTCCAATCTTGTAATTCTATCTGGTATTTATCACAAATATATATTAATATTCATAAAAAACGTAATGTAATGCTGTGTTATGTAATATGATGCAATATAATATATTTTGATGTGATTTTATGTAATGCAATGTAATATAATGTAATTTAACGTGATTTAAAGCGATGTAACTTAATGTGATGTGATTTATTATAATGCAGCATTATGTATTGTAACGTAATGTTATGTAACGTAATATAACCTTATGTGATGTGATGTAATGTAACCTAAAGTTGTGCGACGTAATATAATGTAATGCAATGTAATATAATGTAATGAAATGTAATCTTATGCTACATAATGTTGTGTGATGTAATATAATTTAATGTAATATAAGGCAATATAATATAATGCAATATAATGTATTGTAACGTGATGTAATGTAACGTAATGTAACCTAATGTTATGTGATGTAATATAATGCATTACAATGTCATGTAATGTAACGTGATGGAATTTAATGTTACCTAAAGTAATTTGATGTAACGTAATGTAACGTGATGCAACGTAATATAATGTAACCTAAAGTTAGGTGATGAAATGTAATGTAATATAATGAAATATAATGTAATGTAAATAATGTAATATAATGAGATATAATGTGATGCAAATAATGTAATGTAATGTATTTTAACAGAATTTTATGTAGCGTAATTTAATGTTACGTGATGGAATGTATCAAATGTAATGTATTGTGACGTAATATGATATAACCTAATGTGATGTAATGTAATGTTATGAAATGCAATATATTGTTATGTAACGCAATGTAATGCTATGTGACCTGATTTAATGTGATTCTTTGTAATATAATGTAATGTTAAATAATGCAATGTAATGTCATGTGACGTAATGGAACGTCACGTAATGTAATATAACGTAACGTTACATAACTGTACTTAGCGCTATGTAAGGTAATGTAATGTGAAGTAATTTATTGTTAAAAAATGTAATATAATGTGTTGTAATGTAATATATTGTAATATATAATATAATAATATATAATATTATATTATATAATATAATAATAATATAATATTGTAATGTATCATGTAATGTATCATGTAATGTTACCTAATGTAATGTGATGAGAAGCGATGTAATATTGAATCCAATACAAATATAATTATTATTAAGGTAAATTGAAAATAATGGCATTAAAACATAATATTGATTTAATCAATATAATGTATTAGAATTTCTAGATGTTCTTAATGTGTGTTATAAAACAGTTTCAAAATTCGAAAAAAGAGTAAAGAGTTCCAATTTTCCATGAAAAATTATTTGACTAATGACAACTGACGACTTTTTATTTTTGACCTCGAATCTTTAACATTAATTAGGGAATTAGGACTTATAAACTGTCCTTTAATGTTCACGGTCTACCAACTTCATTTCTGACCTTCTATGGAGCTCCAAGAAAAACAGATCTTCTTGTAATTAACGATTGAGATGGAAAAGGAAGAATAAGTATTATTGGAGTGAAAAAATTATTATTAGTAATACTGATTGAATGCATAAAAAATGGAAATATCGAAGCTTTTCAAGATTTCAGGGATTGGAACTCTAAAATTTGTAAATTAGATCCAACAATGTATGATTTCTTATTTACAATAAAAAAAGAACACAAATTAGAATTTTTAATTTTCCGAGTATTACAATTTTTAGATAGAGTTGTTTTAAAACAGTAAAAATCAAAATAAAATTCCTTTCTCACTGCGGAATAAATAATAAGTGACTTAAGAAATAAAAATCCCACTATTTGAAATTGGATTAAAATTGTGAATAGAATGCCGCTTCCCTTTCTCCAATTCCCCCACCCAACTCCATTTTCTACAGGAAAAACTGTTTTTGAATCAGTAGAGCAATAAAATAAAATGTTATATTTAAGCAAAATACTGAGTATGGTGATTTCAGTAATTTTGGCGATTTTCCGATTTCGGGAAAACAACTTCTCACTGGAGGTAACAATAATCATAATAATTTCCTTCTTGTTCGCTTTTTTATTTGTTAAAACTCAGCAATTAGGGGTAGTTTTTCGAGGTCCGAGCGAGTTTTTTGACTACCACAAATATTCAACGGATAATTAAGAGGAACCTTTCAAGGTATAAAAAAACTGTGAAATAATAAATTCTGAGTGTTTTCGTTGCTTTTCCGATTGTAAAAGAAATACTTACGACTAAAAGTGAGGTCTCTCCTTTCCCCTCACCAATTTTCCTTCCTCAACCTTATACTTATTTCCATCCAACTGCTCATTTTCATCCTTCCCCCATTTCCCTTTCCTTCATTCACTCCTCACTGCTCCTTGTTCTCTGTCCCTTTACTTCCTCATTCTCTTATTTTCTTCTGACTTCTCCTCAATTACCTTCCCCCTACTCACGCTCCTCTCACTTTCCCTGAATAATTTGCCCTAGTTTCCACCTCTCCTTATTGACGTTCACTGCCCTTTCCCCCATTTCCAACCCTTTATTCCTTCCCAATTACCTTGTCTTTTCGCCCTCCACTTATTCACACCCCACCCTCACTTCTCTTTCCCAATCCATAACTCATTCCCTCTTTTTTACTGTCTCCTAACTTTCCCTCATTTACTTTACTTCCACTAACTTCCCTCTTCTATTTTCCCTCCGTTTCACACTTTTCTCTCTGCTCTTCCTCTCACCCACCCCTTTTCTTCTCTTACACTCATGCCCCATCTCTTTCAGTTCTTCACTTCTCAATCTCTCATCCCTTGCTTGCCGCACTTCCCCTTACTTATCCTTATTTCCTCGTACTACACAATTATAACACACTATCAATTTTTACATTTTCTTCCTTTTCATTCTTCCTACCTTGCGTTCTTTCCAGGCTCTCTACACATTTTCTTTTCCCTTCTTCTATTTTCCGTTTTCTCCTGCAACCTAACTTCACCTAATTTCGTAAAACCCTCCTCATTTCACCTGACTTCCTCTCTTCTAACTTTGCTTGACTCATTTTCCTGCATTTTGAGCTTCCTTATTTTGCTTACCCTCATTTTCTTAACCCTTTAATCCAATCCTTTTTCCTCCTCTTATTTCGCTCCAGTTTCTATCTCATTTCGCCTCACTTACCCGCCCTCTCCAAACTCTCCTAATTTCTACCCCTCCTAACACTTTACTCTTCCTTGTTCTCCCCTCACTTTCTTTTATTCCTCTGTCTCCCTATTATTCCCTCCACACCCCTTTACTCTCCTTTCCCTGATCCCTCCTCCAATAACTACCCCCCCCCCATTTTCCCTCACCTACCCTCTTTTTTACCTCACTTTTAATTATAATCCTCCCCTCACTTATATTTTCTTATTCCCTCCCCCTCCACTTCCCTTGTTTCTTCTTGGTTCCCCTTATTTCCCCCTATTTCATTTCCGTTCTCCCCTCATTTTTCCTCTTCTGACTTCCCTTTAACCATTTTCCCTCATATCCACTCCTCATCACCGGCCTTTACTTCTCATCCCCTCATTTCCCCTAACTTACTCTCCCTTTTGACTCTTATACTAATTTTTACCCTTCTCTACTTCTTTTCGCCTTACTCACTCCGCACTTTCTCTTGTTCTCCTAAACTTCTCTTCTACTATTCTTTCCTATAAAATTTCCCTTACTCTCCTTATCTCCATATGTTCTTCCAACAATTCCACACTTGATAATTTCCCTGCCTCTCACTTCTTACACTTCCTTTCAATTCCCCTCATTTCTTCGACTTTCCTTTACGCTCCTTCACTTTTCTTCACTTGACCTTTCTAACACTTATTTTCCCTAACTCCACTTTAGTAACACAAATTTTCTCTCACTTCTCCTTACTTACTTTTATTTCCCCTCACTTCACCTTGCTAACTCTTATTTGTTCTGAATTTCCTACCTTCTATTCTCTTCCCCTTAAATAACCCCCCCCCCCCGTATTCTCACTTCCTTACCATCCACTTAGCTTCAAAATCCAAAACTTGACCCTTATTTCCCTTTACCTCTCATTTCTTCACCTTACAACACTTCTTTTTCCTGACCCCTTTCTCTCTCTTTTTTTCTTTTCTTCCTCTTCTCTCCTAATTTCTTATCACTTCCATCATCTCCTCGCTTTTCCTACCCTCATTGTCCACCCCTCATATTCTGTCCTGTGATGTCCCCATATTTTCCCCTACTTCCTGTCCCCTTATTTTTCCTTACCTAGACCTCTCTTTCACCCCTCGACTCATTCTTGACCTTCACGTACATATATCTCCCTTTTTTTTATCACTTCCCTTACTTCCTCTCTATTTCCCTTACTTTTTAGCCCCTCATTTTCATTTTTTCCTTATTCTAATTCTTCTCTCATTCTCCCTTTTCCCATATGCCCTCATTTTCAACCCTCCTCATTCCTCCTTACTCTTCAGACACTCATTCCCTCTCACTTATCATCTCTTGTCACCCTTCTTTTTATTCAAAGTCTTCCCCTTTTCCTCATATAACCCTCACCTTTCTCAATATACTCGAACTATTCTCCCCCTATTTCCTCCTTTCCATCCCCCCTCATTTCTCCTTACTTTCAGATTTGTCTCACTTCTTTATCCCTTATCCTTTTTCCTTTCACTTCCTCTGCCATTGGGTCCCTACCTCTCAATTCTGCACTTGTCCATTCTTCATCGCTCGCTTTCTACACTCTCTCTTAATACCCTGATTTTCCCTGCTTCTCCTTACTTCCTTTTTTTTTGCTTTACTTCACCTTACACTTATTTTACCTTACTGACTCCTTCAGATCCCATCCCCTTCATGTTCTCATTGCTCAATCTAATTCTCTCTCACTGCCTTACCCTCATTCTGATTGTTCTCATAGAACAATCAGAAACTATAAAATAACAATCTCGTTTTATATACGATACTAATTCAGCCTTGAATTCTTTTATTCTCCTCTATTTTAACACTCCCCTTACTTGTTTTACCCTCATTCCCCATCCTCTTAGTTCTCTACTAACAACCCTGCTCGATCTCCCACTTATTTTCAGCTTCTTCCCTTTTTTCTTACCTTCATTCGTCTTCTTCTTGTTTCCCCTCCCCTCGCATCCCCATATTCCCGTTCACTTTCAATTTTCTTATTTATTTTCAAATACCCTGTCTCTTCAAACTTCCGCTCGTTTTCCCCCTCCTCTTCTCTCCTGCCCTTATTTCCTCTCATTCCTCCTTACTTCCCTGCCCCTTATTTTTCATCCTCCAACATACCTCTCTCCCTTCTCATTCTTCACCTCGTCATTCCCCTTCCCCCTCATCCCTTCCCATATCCTGTTGCTCATCATCACTTCCCTCATTCCCCTTTACCTTATTTCCCGCCACGTAACTCCCTAACCAATTCCATGATCTCATTCCTCGTTTCTTCTCCTATTTCTTCTTCCCTCATTTACTCTTTCTTTTTCTTCTTGTTTCCCCCCTCTCACATCCCCTGATTTCCATTCACTTCCCTTCACCTGATTTTTCTTCAAATAATCCCCCTGGCCTCCCTGACCTTTATTTTTCATCCTCCAACATTCTCCTCCTCATTGTCATATTTTACCTCGTCGTTTCCCTTCCCCCTTCCTCCCATTATCACCATTTCCTTCCGTTGCTCACCATCACTTCCCTCATTTCCCTTCCCGTCATTTTCGCCACCTAACTTCCTAACCAATTTCTTGATCTCATTCCTCCTTTCTTCTCGTCTTCCCTCATGTACCATTACTTCCTCTCATTCCCCCTCACTCCCCCCGAATTTCTCCTATTTCCCATTCTTATACATTTAATGTATTTCGAAGTTGCTTCAAATATTGATATTAGGAAAGAATTTTGTCTCATGAACAATTTTTTCTTCATCATTCATTCAAACGTTCAGAACTTTATTATCATCCTGATTGGCAGTTTTTTCTGATAAGTATCAGAATTTTCTCTTTGATGTTATGGAATTCACAGTTTCCAGACAAGGACGTGTAAGCTTTTTAGGACTGGTTATAATGATGAATCACGATATTGAAGCCTTTGCCTGCAATCATGTTCCGGTAAAGATTTTGTCCTTCGCAAAAGATTAAATCAATCAAGTGCCATGGTATATCCAGCGTAAACAATTAAACATGAAAAAAAGGATCATTGTATTAGCCGTTGTTTCCCATGCGTTCTCTCACGTTCTCGATGCTCAACCAGTGACGGAAAATAACACGTGCAGATTACCGGATTTTTCATTATGCAGGAGCAGACGTGATTCTGGATAGAATTATCTTCTGATAATTTTAGGCCATATAACAGAAACAAAACATTAACGGTCACGAAAACTTTTTTTGCGAGACCCTTAAATTTTCATGAAACCAAGAATAAAAATTCTGTAAAAAAAAGGAGCTTTCAAACTCCGTTGGGATTCGAACCCAGGACCTTCTGAGTGCTTTTCATTCTACAGAATTTGTTATTTAATTTCTTATTCTGGGAATCTTTTTTGTCTAGTCTGAATGGCGTAAGGGTATTTTCAAAGATTTGAATAGTTAATTGAATTGGTGCAGTGAATTTTTAGTTCGTGAATGATAAATAGAATCTTCTGCTATAAATAACGAACTAATAAATAAATCGTTTTTTCCTGACTCAGAGAGTCTCAAAACGTAGAGATTTGATTATATTCACGAGAGTCGATTTTCACATAAAATCAATATTCATCTCATATAGAATGAGAATGTAATAAAAGAAAAAGTGGTTTTGCGATAAATGGTTTCTTGCAGAAATATGCACAGTATTCGAGAAAATATTATCCTTTTCGTAGCTTTAAATCGATATTCTGATCCCCAAATGTCTTATCAACAATTGAGAAAATTTTCTCTTCCTGCCCTTTGTAGTAAGGAGGACAATAGTGTTTTTTTTCTGTGCATATTCTGGAAAAGAATTCCAAGCATTGAATGAAAAATTTTTTTTATTGTTATCTGAAATTGGAACGTTACAGAGAACAGAGAATATATTCGAAACTGTTCGGAAAATTTTTATCGATCGAAATTTCAAATAATTGTATTATTGTGAAATAAATAAATATCATCGATTAGAAGCTTTTTTCTTCATTTTTAAAATTTGGAAATTCTACAATTCGGTTAAATCTCGAAAAATGAAATTCCCGACCTCGTAAGATCGCTGCTATTCCTCTCTGGCAGCATTGTATTCTCTTTTTCTCGTTCTTCCTTTCTTTCTCTTTTAGTTTCATTCTCTATCCCTTTCTCCCTTCCTTTATCTCTTCCTGTATTTCTTTCTTATTTTATATCTTTCTTCGTTTCTTTAACTCTTTCTTCCTTCCTTCTTTCTTCATCCCTCTCCTTCCTTTCTTTCCTCCTATCCTCTTTTCTCCACCCCTTTCTACTTTCCTTCCTTTCTTCATTGCCACCTTTTTCCGCCATCCTTTCTCTCTTCCTCCATTCCATTTTTTCTTCCTTTCTCCGTTTCTTCTTATCTTTCTCTCTTCCTCCATTCTTTCTTCCTTTCTACCTTCCTTCTCTCTCCTTTTCTAATTTAATTCCTATCTTCTCTTTTTCCTTCATTCCAATTTCCTTTTTTGTCTCCCTCCCTTCATTCTTGCCGTCTTTCTCTTGTTCTTTCACCACTCCGTTTGCCTCCACTCCAACCTTTTTTCTTTCCTCCTTTTCTCTTTTCTTCCTGTCCCCCTTTTGTCTGCCTTCCTTTCTTCCTCCTTTTTTTACTCCTCTCCTCTCCTTCCTTCATTTTTTTCTTTCCTCTTCCTCCCTTTTTTTCTTTCTTCCTTCCGTATTTATTTATTCCATTCTTTCTTTCTTTCTTCATCCGCTCCTCTCCGTTTCCCTATCTTCCTTCTTCCCTTACTTCATTCCATAATTTTTTTCTTCCTTCCTTTCTCCCTTTCTTACTTTCCTTATTTCTTCTTATCTTGCTACCTTTCTTCTTTTCTTTCATTCTTTGTTCCTTTCTCCAACCCTTTCTACCTTACTCCCTTCCTTCTTCCCTTTTTCCTCTCTTCCTCTCATTCTTCCTATCTTTCTTCTTTTTATCATTTATTTCTTCCTTCCTTCCTACATTCCTTCATTTTCCCCATCTTCCTTCCTGCCTTCCTTCCTGCTATCCTTTTTTCTTCCATTCCTCCTTTATTCCATTCTTCGACTTTTCTTTTCTTCCTTTCTCCCTTTCTTTTTGTTTCTCTTATCCTCCCTTTCTTTCTTCCTTCTTTCTCCATTTTTTCTTTCATTGATGAAAATTTCAAGAAACTGTGTTAATTTTATATAAATATCATCAATTTTGAAAAACGACTGTAAAATGTCGAAAAATACAATTCCCGACACCCTCAATTTCCGGAAATGAAATTTTCGGAATATAAAATTCTTGGAATGATAAAATTCTCAAAAAATTCATGATATCAGCGAATCGTGAAATTCCCGAATAATAAAATTCACTACAATTCACAATTTTGCCGCATTGGAAAATTCCCAAATTATAAGATGCCCAAGTTTCAAAATTGGGAAAGGTTTTTCCTTAAATAATTAATCTAAAGTTATTATATCAAAGAATAATCTGATGACTCGAGGAAAAAATATATGATCAATAAAATATTGAATTATTCTTTCGACTTCAAATCTACATTTATCATCAAAAAACACTTCAATATATTTTATATCCGGAATTTTATTCATTAAAAATTTTCTAGTTTGCAAGTATTATGAAATTTCTGGATATTTTATCATTCGGGAATTCCTAAATTGGGTAGTTTTATGTTTTCGAGAACTTTATTATTTCGGGAATCCCCCGTTTTGAATATTTCCTTTTCCAAGAATTTATCAGTGCCAGGAACTTCACTTCCTTTTTTTGTAAATTTTCTTTTTTTTGGGATTTTCATTCGTCCTGAATTAATCATGGATAAACTAATTCACAAGAATTTCTAAATATGATGAACTTTTTATTCCATTTTTTTGTATCGCTCATTATTTATAATTGAATAGAAAATTTTTTTTACATGAGAAGTTCAATATAACTTTGAGGATATTTGTATTTCCAGCGTGAGAAATAAATGGCACGAGCGTTAAATTGTTTCCGAGACAAATCGGTTTTACGCTCCTTGACTACAAAAGCTTTTGATTTGCGTAATACGAGTGCAGATAAGACACGAAGCGGTACAATTTGTACGTTTATTGTTTTTTCTTCTTCTTTCTATTTCCGTCGAGTGTACGTGTCAATATGACGTTAGAAAATCCCACGAAGGGAGCACAATTATAAAAAAAATGTTTACCTCAATTTTTCTGATAAAACATTACAATAGCGAATCCACTTTTCAGGATAGAAGTTAAATTGACTGAATTGAATAAAATAAATGAGAAGATTCAAAAAGTTTGAAAGGATTTCGTGTGATTTTAAGCATTTCTGAATGAATTCAAGAGAATATAAATAATCAAGAGAATTGAAAAGATACAGAAGAATCGAAAAGTGTTTAAAGCGGCTTAATAGGTTTTCGAAAATTAAAAAGGAATTCCAAAGACTTGAGAGAACACAAAGAATTGGAAATATATTTAGAAATCTGAGAAATTATTAGAGCATAAAAAGAATTAAAAGAATAAAGAAATGGGAAGAGTTTCACTGAATTCAAAAGATTCACAATGAATTAGAAAGAATTCAAAAGAGTTAGGAGAAACATTTTGTGGATTCAAAACCATTCAAAATATCTGAAAGATTTTTAATAATTGAAAGATTCGAAAGAGTTGGAGGAATTCAACTGAATCGAGAAGATTTAATATGAATTCAAAAGAATTTAGAAAAGTTTGAAGGAATTTAATTGGAGTTCGAAAGAATCCACAAGACTTCGAAGGAATTCACACTTACTGAAAGCATTTTAGAATGGAATAAAAAGAATAGAAATATTTGGAAGAATTGAAAAGATTAAAAAAGATTGAAATAATTGAAAGAATCAAAAAGATTAAGAAAAACTGGAATAATCAAAATGATTCGTGAATATTGGAATAATCCAAAAAATTCAATCCGATTCAGAATATATACATTTTAGAAGATTCAAATGTCATGGAAAGTGTTCAAAGGGATTTCATGTTATTACAAGAAATTAGAAGAATTCTTTGTGATTGAAAGAATTTTCACAAAGATGATGAAGAATAGAAATAATTTATATCTATTAATGGTTCGAAAACGATTTCAAAACATCAAGTAAAATATCATTAATGAATTAATTGAATGAAAATATTTAGGGTCAAGATAATGGTTATTGCAATTGCCAATTTATGAGATTTCGAAGATCAAACATTTTTCAAACGTTTGAGTTTTTCGCTAAAATTTTGTATTTGGAATTTCAAAGTTAAAGCTAAAGTTAGCGTTTATACCAAAAATTGGTCTTTTAGAACCGCCTAATAATTTTAGGTTATATTAGCGTTCCGAACGAAAAATTGGTGTTTGGAAAAAAAACCATAATTTGAACAAGATTTAGAGATTGTTGACAATTTTTAAATATGTTAGTGATTTTCGGCAGAAATCGGTTTTTTCAATAAAACAAAAATTATATTTCTAATAGGATTCCCTATCTCAACAAAATCATTATAGTTCGAACAAGATCCACAATTTTTTAACAGTTAGTAAGATTGTTAGGTAGTAAGTTATTGTTTTTTTTTGTCAGGAATCGGTAATTCTAATTTAAA
>WSXT02071341.1:0-12297 GCA_011762715.2 Neuroterus valhalla | reverse complement strand
TCAATACTTAATATTATTACAAAATGAATTTATAAAATATGAATGTAATTTTGGTTGCCCGTTATGGTTATTTGACTATGGGCATAATAAAGAAATCAAATCAAATCAAATCATGCCTTCTTTACAATTTAAGCTTTTTTGGATGATTTGCGTTGTACCGTATTGACTCATAAAGTCGCTTCTGTTTTTGAAAACACGGATGTCTAAGGAAGGAAAAATTCAGATTTTTTTATCAACTTTCCCTGCTCCATTTATTGGATACTGAAATGATTTTTGACAAGCCTGCCGATCAAATGAAGGGCCTGGAAAGTTTTGTTTGGTTGCAAGCGTTGTCGTAGTAAATAATATGTAAGTGCCCTAAACAAAATGAAGATCACGACGAGAGCAACGAAGTCGACCCAGAAGAGAACGTGTTCCATACCTGAAAAAAATATAAATAATTCATTATTCATGTAATAATAAATCATTTCCTATTAATTTGAAGTGATAAGAAACACTTTGTGACATCAGCAGTTTTGATCTTTGTCTTATTTTAATATTCAAATAATTATTCATTGGTGCATTTATTCAATATTCAACTACGCTTAAATATGATCATTATTATTATTTATATTTAAGACCATGAACAATATTCAATGAACATATAAGATTATTTCTTTCTTCCCCTGGGCATTTCATTCTCACTTGCATTTGACAAGCGCGAGCCAATCGCGCATGACCCCCTTCCAGCACCGTCTATGATGGACATCCCGCTAATGGAGATCTTGCTAGTGGCGATTGCGGACCAATCCAGCGCTACCCCTCCTACTAACCCACGTGTAAGAAACGCTCTCCCATCGGCCATAAATACAGCGCGTTCCAAGATTTAGTGATTGATTTATTGAATAATTTATTGTTATTATTAATTATAAATTATTATTTAATTATTAAATTATTCCACACTGCTAATTACTGCCATGCCTCCTGGTCTTGCGCATTCTGAGGACGTAGCCGCTGGCACAATCAGAAATCAAAACAATTCTACTCAATCTTATTTCAATTGTAAGAGCCCTCATTGGGCCACTTTCCGTGTATTCCCGAAAGTTCCTCAAAGACCTGACACCAAATCGAACAAAACCTGCCAACTTCCTTAACTAAAACTCACTGCAAACACTCTTCCCCTTCCTGAACTTCGCAGTGCCTCCAACCCCGCTTCCCCCTATTGCTCCTTCGCCGACGAAATCTCAGTTCTTCCTCTACCCAAAGTTCAAAACCAGCCTTGATCCTCTCCTAATATCGATCCTTCACAGAATCTTTTACTACAGCAGCTTTTTTGTGACTTCCTCTCCGCCTTCGCTGATGCCTTCCAGCTCCCAACCTCTGGACGCTCAGTATTACAAAAAAAATATTCCTACCTGGACGCTACCAGTATCTTTGTTCTTAAAAGACTAGAACTGACTCTACTCTTCAGCGATGAATCCATCAGCGTCGCCTACATTACCGAGACTCTTCTGAATTCTACAAAGAAACTCTACGTTTCAGATTTCTCCTTGTACAGGAGCGATCGTCCTTACCCTAACGGCTGTGGTGTGGTGCTTACAGTTTCAAACACTTTTCGCCACTCAGCTATTAGCACAAACTATTCTCCTTACGAAGTACTTGGAGTCGTAATCCACCTTGCCTCAGGCTCTCTTCGCTTTCTTTCAATTTACTCCCCAACATATATCAATAAAATTTCCGAAATACCTCACCTTTTCAATGCTAATAACCCAACCTTGGTTTCTGGCGTTCTTAACGCCATACACAGGGCCTGTGTACTTTTTCCCGTCTCCCAGTACATTGAGGGAAATCTTAAGAAGGACATGCACACATCCATGCTTTTCGGATTGTAAGCAAGCCTTCAATAGAGTCTGGCATGATGGTCTGGTTTATAAACTCATAAAATTAAATTTTCCTCACTATCTCATCGCTTTAGTCAAAAACTTCCTCTCAAGCAAGAGCTTTAGAGCTCTCTCTCTTCAACTTGTACTTCCACAACTTGTACTTTCTATTGATGAATAAATTCTCACGGCTCAATTCGCTGATGGCGCCGGCTTCCTTGATAAATCTAAGGTCACTAGTCACTGCTCTTTTCGTCTAAACTGCTTTATTCCAATCAACCTGGAATGGTACTGCAGATGGAGATTTGAAAAAAAATAAATCATAATCTGAAGCTTTCTCTCTCTCACGTAACCAGCGTGATACCCCTAAACTCTTTGTTAACTCTTTCCCCAATGAATGGAGTCTCTCCGTAAAATATCCCAGCGTTCATTTTGACAAATGACTCAATTAGTCCAAACAAACCGAGGCCATCCGCAATGAGGCCAACGGGACCTTTACTTTACTCAAGCCCTTCCCTTCTCCAATGACCCTACAGTTTCTCGAGCCACCAAATCTCGTGCCTTCAACGCCATAATTAGGAGCATCTGCATCTACGCGATTCCTGCCTGAGGCTCTGCTACCTCAAATCGTTCTGCTTTAAACATTCCTTGCTTCATCCGTAACAAACAAATTCTTGCGAGATTCAACCTTTCATCCATCACCGATGAAGCTCACACATACGCTGCAAAATGTCATCTTTCAGTGAGTAATCACCTATACCCGTGTATCAACTCACTTGCAAATTATGCAAGTAAAACTTCCGACCGTTTTAGAAGGCCCTGCCTCCTTGTCTCGCCGCACTAACCGAGTCATCGTTGTTCTCGGCTTCAGGCCCCTAGGGCAGTGATGATGTCAGTGCGAGTTCTTTTGAAGCGCAATGCTAACTAGAGAATACTGGAACAGAGTGTACGCGCACGCCGTTCCATCGTTCTGTCACACTCGTCGCCGCGATGCGCTACACTCAAGTCTGGGATGCCAGCTCGGCTGCCCACCTGGAAATGTATGAGCGCCGTGCATCAAGATTGACGGTGCGCCCGACGCTGTCGTATTCACGATGCCTAGCACTCAGAATCACTGTGCCCTTTTTTTCTCGCACCCTCTTTTTCACTCTTTGTTAACTCTTTTTCCATTGAATGGAGTTTCTCCGCAAAATACCCCAGCGTTCGTTTTGACAAACAACTCACTTAGTCCGAACAAACCAAAGCCATCTGCAATAAGGCCAACGGGGCCTTTACTTTACTTAAACTTCAATAACCCTACAGTTCCTTGAGCCATCAAAAGTCGTGCCTCCAACGCCATAATTAGCAGCATCTGCACCTACGCGATTCCTGACTGGGGCTCCGCCACCCCTTATTGTTTTTCTAAACTCGAAGGCACCTTTATGCACCCCCTCCAGTCCGCTTTAAGCATTCCTTGGTGCATCTGTAACAAACAAATTCTCGCGGAATTCAACCTTCCATCCATCACCAATACAGCTCACACGTACGTTGCAAAACATCGTCTCTCTGTGGTTAATCATAATCACCCAAATCCCTGCATCAAGTCATTTGCAAATTATGCAAGTAAAACTTCCCACTGCTTAAGGAGGCCCCACCTTCTTGTCTCACAGCAGTAATTGAGTCATCCGTCTCTCTTATTTTTCCAGGTTCCGCTTTATGCGCGAGTGTCCTTGCGGTATAACTGTCTCGGACCACCAATTTCGATGTCCCGTATTCTCACATCATCTTGGTTCATAACCTGCTAAGTTGGTAACCAGTTCTGGGTGTCTTTTGAAGATTTTCTCTCCTTGAACCCTTGAAAAAAATGACCGGGACTCACTCTTCCCCCAAGTTCCCAAACTCTCCACATAGACAAGCCTGTACTACCTAGCAAACTCAGCCATGAAAACGTCGCACCCTGACGAAAAAGCCTAGTAGCTCCCAGCGACCATATTCCTTGCTGGCATATGATAATCAGTGGCAATACAGTAAAACAGTTTCCTCTCCTCCCCTGCCTTGGTAAGGAAACACACAAACCCCGAAAAAATCGGTCCTCTTCAGGACCGGTAATTCATTTTTTCAATATGTTGTGTACTATTCTAAAAATTCAATTCTTTAATTTTTTCTTATTTTTTACGAATAAAACAAAAACTACGCGTCCAATCGGAAAAATTATAACAAATTAATGGATGTTTTTCGGATGAAGAAACTTTCTCTATCAACCTTTTGTCTTGGCCTTCTTCATTTTTTCAAAAATTCCATTATAGCATTTTTATAGCTACATACTTTTACTTATTGGAATGGGAACTACATATCCTGTCAAAAATAGATTGAAAACACAAAGATGGATGGTCGAAAAATGAAGCAAAAACTACTTGTCCTATTAAAAAGTAAACTGTACCAAATTTGTAAATCTTTTCTCGGTGCACATTTTTTGGTCATTTATATTTTTCCCTTACTTGCATAGTTTGACGAAAAAATGAAATTTTACATTCTTCATTATTTTTTCGCGACCAAAATTTTAATTTTCGATGTTTTAAAAAAATTAAAAAATGCTCCAACTTTCCGAGTTTCCATCCAAAATAGCTGGCTAACGAAGTTGAGCTTCAGTTTTTGACACTGGAAGAGTGTACCAAAGGGCAATAAGATATATTTGTTTTCTCGTGAGTTGTCGTGCTCACAGACAGACAAACACATTCGTGAAAATCATTTTTATGGGTTCAGAGGGCCTCAAAACGTGAACATTTGACAAAAAAGGGGGGGGGGGGGGCAAATTTTACATAAACCTAATACCTTCTCTGATGAGAATGTAAAAAATCGATCTTTTCCGTTGAAGATTTATCAATTTCTTCGAGAATCGTATTTTTTGGGATAAATTCAACTCTTTTGATTGAATATTGACACAAATTTGATTGGAATATAGCAAGGAAAAAATTTTCTCAACTGCAAATTCAAATATTCTTTTTTTGGTTGGAATTCGATTGTTTGAAGTTCACGATTCAAATTTATTTGTTTAAATTTTTTTCTGCGTTGTAAATTCCATTATTCTCATAGAAAATTTCTGCTATCTGTTTTAAAATAAAATCTTTTTGGATTGGAAATTCTACCACTTCGTTCAAAATTCTACTTTTCGAATTAGAAATTCCATAATTTTTGTACGAAATTCTCCTATTTGGTAAAAAATTACCTTCTCGGCTTAGAAATGTGTAGTTTTGGGCTATAAGATTCATTATTTTCGTGGAAAATTCAACATTTCGGTTGATGATTTATCTTCTTCAATTAAAGATTGCATTTTTTTTTTAATTCGTTTTTTTTTCAATGCTTATAGATACATTTTTCACTCAGATTTATTATTTAAGTCCAATATTCACTTTTTTGGCAGAAGATAAATTTTTTTTGAATGAAAAATTGTATTTCTAAGGAGAAATTTAATCTGCTCGGTCTAATATTTCTACTCTAGGGTTTAAACTCAATTCTTATTCTTGAAAATGCATCTCAATTGGTTAAGAACAAAACTACTCACATGAAAGTGGAACTACTCTGCTGTAAAGTTACTTTTTTGGTTGGAATTCTTATTATTTTATAAGAAGGTATTTTTTTGGCTTCGAATTGATTTTCAAGCCGGTTATAAAACTACGCATTTTTTGTAAAAATTTTATAAATTGAAAATTGATGTATTTTCTCACAAAATATATCCTTTTGCAGAAACTCAATTATTCTGGTTCAAAATTCAACTATTCGGTTGAAAATTCTTGTATTCTGTGAAAAATTATTTCTTCGAAAAGTCATCTGTTTTTATTTTAAATGAATCTGTTTCAGGTGAAGATTCAAATGCTTTCTTAAACATTCATCTTCTTTGGTAATATATCATGATTTTATATTCATATTGAAAATATTAACTATTTTTTATCTTCTTGGAGAATTTATCTTTTATTTTTAAAAACGTAATCTCCTGGTTGACATTGGAATTACTTTCTTGGAAAAATAATTTTTTGGTTTAAATGTTATCATTTGAGTTGAATCTCATCCTTTTGTTTTTGTGTTACTTACTTGTTGAATAATAATTTTTTTATAGTGGAAGATTCATTACTTGAGTTAAAGAAATTTTCTTTCTGTCGGCAATTTAACCACTTTATATAAAAGTGTATTGTTCTGAAGAGAGATTTATATTCCTAAGTCGAAATTAATTAGTTCCATTGAAAGTATCACTTGATTCGTGAATGATCTCTTCAACATAAATGACAAATTTTCGAAAATTCCTCCTTTTTTGGTTGAGCATTCATTATTTTAGTTGAAATTTCTTACTTGCTTATCGAAAATTGAACTAACTTGCAGAAAATCAAGGTATTCAGTTGAAAATTACATTTCTTGTTCTTCATTAATCTTTTTCGTTGGAAATTAAAGTTATGGTTTGGAAATTGAACTATTTTTATGAAATACAAACTATTTGTTATGAAATTCACTTTTCCCGAAATTCAGCTTCTTTGTTGAAAACTCATTTACCTTAAAAATTAAATTTCTTTAAGGTTCGTCATTTAGGATGAAAATTCTTCTCTTCGATTGAAAATTTATCTACATTTTTTTTCTGAAATTCTTCTTTTTATCGAGTGTAGATTTTTCAACTTAAAATATAATTATTATATTCCTTAGTTCGGAATTGATACTTTTATTTCCAAATTGATCTTTTTTAATTAAAAACCAATCTTCTTTGATTAAGGAGTCAACCATTTTGTTCAAATCATAGATTTGATGGAAACCCGAAACACCTCATTTTATTATTTTGTTCAAACTTCGTGTTTTTTGGTTGAATTTAATTGTTTTCATTTCCAATAAGAATCTTCTTCAGATTAAATATGAACTTTTACCTCTCTCGTTAAAAATTCATCCTTTTCTGTTTGAAATTAAAATAGTTTATTACTCCACTTTGATTTTTTGATCCAGTTCTACAGAAATTCAGCTGCTTGGTTCTAAAGATTTTCCTCTTTGTTGAAATTTAATTTTTTCAAGTTCAAAATTCATCTCTTTGATTAGAAATTCATCTATTCTATTAAAAAAATCCATCTTGGTTAAAAATCATCTTATAGGTTACATTTTTATCCCTTCTTAAAAATTAAATTTTTCCAAGATTCGTTATTTGAGATGGAAGCTCTTCTCTTCGATTAAAAATTCAGGTACATATTTTATTGGAATCTCTATTCTTATTGAGAATTGATTTTATTGACTAAAAATATAAATATTGGTTTTATGACGATGGTTAAACTACTTTTCCACTTTAATTTTAATCACATTTTATTTTTTAATCCATTTTTTAAAAACTTCAGCTACTTGGTTGGAAGCTTATCTACTTTGTTAGAAATTAATTTTCTTATTTTTAAAATTCATCTCTTTGGTTGGAAATTCAACTATTTCGTAAAAGATTCTGTTTTAACATTTAATGATCTAGTAAAAAATTAAGTATTCAGTTGGAAATTAACTTTGTTGTAAAACATTCCTTATTTTGTTGCACATTCAAGTATTTGGTAAGAAATCGAAATATTTTTATGAAAATAAAGTATTTAGTTGCTTTCGAGTGGTAAGAGTTGAAGTACTTTCTTGAAAATTCGTTTTCCTTCGGTCTAAAATTCATTTTTTATCTCAAATTCCCACTTATCTATATTATGTTGATATAAATATATGTATATATTTCGTGGTGGATTCGAAAGATTTGACGTTCAAGTAGAAAATTTTATATCCGTTTTGCAGAAAATCTGAACCACTCTAAAATGATTATTTTTGTTATTCTCAATAATGAATACTTTTAAGAAAATTTGAGTGTAACATTTCAAACCCTATGTTACTTAGATTAATATTAAAAATTTTATTATGGATATTATTCATTAAATTAATTTTTGTTGTTTATTCCAATTTACTATATTATTTCATAATATCATTTCCCTGTTATATATGCGTACATTTTTACACTTTCGGAGAAAGTTTTAAAAAAAGGATTTGATTTGAATCCTACAAGGAAAACCAACAAATAGAATTTTTCATTGATATTCAGTGGTTTTCTTATACTTTGAGGCAAAAGTTTTTAAATAAGCTTTTTCCGAAAGTATGAAAGAAAAATTTATGGGTTCTTCACCAATAGAATCCTATTTTTAAAGTGAGTATACACGTAGAGTAGAATTATTACAGGCGCGCACTCGAATCAGTATCCGAGCATATTAAATTCAATATATTTGTATAATGAATTTTTGTATCCATGTATACTGAATTAAATGTACGCGTATACAAAATTTCATGAACGTTTATACCTAACTCAGTACATGAGTATTCTAAATTTTCTGTACCCTTTTATATAAAATTTAATTTCATGTTGTGCACTCTCGCTTCCATTACATGTATACTAAGGAGGGTGGTCCGAAAATAAATATAAAAAAAATTTTCCAATTTTTATGCAAAACACCCGGAAATTCGTTCGAATCCCCAAAAAAATGAATGCATTTTTCTTTGTTTTGAGAAAAAATTTTTTTTAGAGGTGCCGCAAGCCCCGTGAAGTTCAACAAGTATTTCCCATAAGAAAAAAAGACGTTTTTGTAAATTTTATTCATAAATCTCAGTGTTAGATGAATCGAGTTCGAAATTCACCATTTCTCTTCACAATTGGCCACAGTATGCGAATAAAATATTGCTTTTCAAATATCACCCCCATAAGTCTGTTTAATGGGGTCCCAAAAAACCCCCATAAGTGAAAAAATGGGTTTTTCGAGTTTTTGGCGCCAATTATGGTTTTTCTGGGTTTTTTAAACCCAGATTGTTTCAAATACATGAAATACTACTTCCTACTAATAATTAGATGTTCATTTGAATTATTTGAATAATTAATTATTGTTTTTAGCAACTTTCACTCAGAAAAGGGTTAGAAAGTCAAGTTTTTTTTTAATTTGTCAACTTATTTTCAACGTTTCAGTTAGAGCGAGGGAACAATCACATTCAGTTAACAAAGATAATTGTTTATTCAATTTCTTATTATTCACAACAATATTCTTTTAGAATGATGCTAGAAAGTTGCGATTTTTTCTGAAATTTACAACTTTTCGTCCACTTTTTACCTGAAGTGGGTATTTAATAAATTTAATTTAGCAAAAATATTTGTTTAAACAAATTGTGAATGTTTATAGCTATCTTCTCCTAGATCAATACTACATAATTGCGGTCTTTCCCTAAGATTTTAAACTTTTTATCACTTTTCAATTAGAGTAAAGTAATCATTATTCCATGTTGAAGAACAAATTATTTAAATAATTTATTATCATTGCTTATAATATTTTCTTTTCCTAATGAAAGGAACTTGCGTTTTTTTCTGAAATTTTTAACTTTTTGCCCATTTTTCACCTGAAGTGAGGTAATATTTAATTTAATTTAACAAAAATAATTGTTTAGACAAACTACTATTGTTTATAGCATTCTCCTCTTAGATTAGTGTCAGAAAGTTGCGGTTTTTTCTAAACTTTTAAGCTTTTTGTTCACTTTTCACACATAGTGAGGTAATAGTTAATGCGAGTTAACAAACATGCTTATTTAAACAATTTATTATTGTTTATAATAATTTTCTCTCAGATAAGTGGTAGGAGGTTGTGGTTTTTTCGAAATGTCCCACGTTTCACTGAATGAAATTTGAATGAAATTCAATTAGATTGAATTGATTTATTGTTGGTTAAATTAGATTTTTTAAATATTTTATTTGAGTTGGAAAGTTTGGACTTCTTTCTTAAAAATTCAATTTTTGCGTTGGAGATCCATAATTTTAGTAGAGAATTCGAAATTTAAATAACTCTGTGTGAAGTCAGCTTTTTGGTTTTAATTAATTTTTTCTGAACATTAGGACAAGAACAAAAATAATTTACTTAAAACAATACAATACTATTTAACATATGATTCTCTCCTATGTTTATTTATTATTTTTTCACAACTGAAAAGGTAGAACAAAGTTGAACATTTCAGAAAAAACCGCAACTTTCTAGCACTAATCTAACAGAAGATAGCTATAAACAATGATATTCTGTTTAAACAATTAGTTTTGGTAACTTAAATAAAATATTAACTCACTTCAAGTGAAAAGTGGGGAAAAGTTAGAAGTTTCTGAAAAAACCGCAAGTTTCTATCATTAGGCAAAGGAAATATTATTAGCAATGATAATAAATTGTTTAAACAAATATTTTGCAACATGAATTGATCATTTCTTCAATTTAATTGAAAATAAATAAAAAGTTTAACATTTTAGAAAAAAACCGCAACTATGTAGTATAAATCTAGAAGAAGATGGCTATAAGCATTCATGATTTGTTTAAACAATTGCTTCTGCTAAATTAAATTAAATAATTAGCCACTTCAAGTGAAAAGTGGACAAAAAGTTGTAAATTTCAGAAAAAACCGCAACTTTGTAGCATTATTCTAAGAGAATATTGTTAAGAATTATAACGAATTGCTTAAACAATTATTTTGTTGACTGTAACTGATTATTACCTCGCCCTAACTGAAACGTTGAAAACAAGTTGTAAAATTCAGAAAAAAACTTGACTTTCTAACCCTTTTCTAAGAGAAATTTGCTAAAAACAATAATAAATTGTTTAAAAATTTTGAATAAACATCTAAGTATCAGTATAAAGCAGTATTTCATGTTTTTGAAACAATCTGGGTTAAAAAAAAAACTGCAAAAAAATCATAATTAGCGCCGAAAACTCGAAAAACCCATTTTCCCACTTATGGGGGTTTTTTGGGACCCTATAAAACCAACTTATGGGGGTGCTTTTCGAAAAGTAATATTTCATTCGCATTCTGTGACCAATTGTGAAGAGAAATGGTGAATTTAGAACTCGATTCATATGATATTGAGATTTCTGAATAAAATTTACAAAAACGTCTTCTTTTCTTATGGGAAATACGTGTTAAACTTCACGCGGCTTGCGGCACCTCTAAAAAAATTTTTTCCTCAAAACAAAAAAAATGCATTCATTTTTTGTGGATTCGAACTAATTTCCGTGCGTTTTGCATAAAAAATTGAAAAAAATTTTTTTTTACCAACCTAATACTGAGTCTAGTGCAGACTAGTCCGGCAAGCGAAAAGGTCTTGAGTTCAGATCCCAGCGGAGTTAAAAGGCGGTCCTTTTTTTCACAGAAGTCGCATGCAACATTTCGATATTCCAGAGTGTACTGTGTGTAAAATTATGTTTTCAGGAAGAAAATTATTATTCCTACCCATAATTCGCAGGAGCTCTCGTGGAACCCTGTACTGACAGTAAACTTCTTCCGGTGGACAGGGTAACTTCTGTCGATTATAGCCATAAGTAGCCACAATTAGACCCTCAAGTCCATACCGTATGTAACTTAAGTACATAATGAACGTTCGGTAAATCGGTAGAGGTTCAACACTCCCCATTCCTTGAACAGCGAAAAGCATTAAGGGTACCGATAAAGCCGGTCCTAGGAATATTCCATTCTGAAAGAAGATAATTATAGGTATAATCTTTAAATTATGGCTATTCCAATTTTTTGAAAACTTTATCTATTCATAAACTTACTACGATATTCAAAGTGCTGCCTATCGCAAATCCCATACTTTCTGCGATTAATGCAGAAACGAGACAGATACTGAAGAACATTGCACATCTGTAAAGCTCAAGGGGTTGTCCCGTAATTAAATAAACCATTGATAAATAAATTAGGCTCAGGATTATCTGTAAAGGAAATAACAATAATGTTAATCAACACTATTTATCTAATTTATCAATTCAATCAATAGATCGACCAATTTGCTTAATTGATTCATCAATTCAATTAATTAATATGATTGATTGATTCAATTAAGGAGCTTTGGAAATGAAAATAGACGTTTTTATCCTGCATGCAACTTATTGGAATATAATTATCTTCTGTTGAAAGCGTTTACTTTTTAGTTGAAAAGACCAGTATATTCTTTTCTTATGTTAATGGTCTACCTCTTTTACTCGAAAAATATCGAAGGATGTTGGTGATTTAACTATATTTGACAAGGAAGAATAGTAACGAAAACAGGTTAATCATTGAATAAACAGGTAAATTTGTTGAACGAAGATCACAAATTCCGACCATTTTGTTGGATTTTTCGGCAAATTTGAAAAATTCTCTACAAAACGATTGAAATTCCAACCTGACAATACAACTTTCTCACACAGTAAAAACTTGGGAGTAATATTTGTTTCAGGTAGATTCTGAACGGTGTTCACTTTACCTTGTCACTTTGAGTCGGTGCACACGAATTGCGCCCGCGGTCAGAGCTTTACCGGAGAGCCAGTGGGCCCCCTTAATTTTCTTCCTGAGTTGCGCCCGCGCACAGTGGTTCAAAATCGAAAAGTTGTGTTCATAATCGCCTACAGGTCGTATTTCTTAACCGATTTGA
>WSXT02071330.1:0-12297 GCA_011762715.2 Neuroterus valhalla | reverse complement strand
AGTACAGGTTTTACTCCTTTCGAACTGCACTTTGGTGTGGAACCTATTGATCAGATCCGGAGTCTAATCAACTTTCCGGATCCGGAAGTTATCAGGAGAGATGCGAAGCTTGTTGTGGCTAGAGACAAAATTCACGCGAATTTCGAAAAGCGGAGGAGAGCTCAAAAAACTCATTCAAGAATTGTTTTGCAGAAGGATGATTAGGTCTTGCTTCGCATTCCAAAACCATCGGATGCATTTCAAAAAGTTACTCTAAAGTTGTTTCATTTGTTCAATGGACCTTTCCTGATAACTAAAGACTATGGTAACAATTCATATGAATTGGCGGATGTTAAAGACCCCGAGAAAATTATAGGTGTTCATAATCAGGCAAATTTAAAAAAATACGTTCGACCACGGGATGCAAACTCGATTTAGACAACTTCTTGCATTTCCTGGATTTTCTGCACATAAAAATACAACATGATTGTGAATAATGAGAGACAAAATTATTGTAAATGAGACTCTTATTACGCGTGTACGGATGTTATATAATGTGGAGTGAGATGTTCATTCAATATTTATATTATATTAAATGTATCGTTCTTATAATTGTACCAGTTGAATGATAATAATTATAGATTTTCATGTATCTGTGAAATGTAGTACGGCATAAATCTGGCTTTAGGAAATTCATTGAATTTGTGATGTGTGCTTGTATTTTTTTGTTAAGAGCTCTTCGAAACTCCAGCTCTCAAAAAAAATGGGGGATAATGTAGGGAAGAATTTGTATCAAATTTATGTCTACTGAATGTTTGTATGCGTATAAATGAAAGTGTGTGACGGGTCAAGTTAGATGGGCGGGATTTCCAAATTATCGGCCAATAAGCAATATTTTTCCGTCGATAACGAGAAAAGGCGCCGATTTATGGAAAAGCGCGGGTCAAGTAGCGAAATTCCGATAAACGTAACTAGCTTGTCATCAGAACGCAACGAAACGTAACCATAAAAGCGTGCTCATATTTAAATTTTCTAAATTGAAACGCCGTATGGCTTAAGTTCAATTTCAACAACAAAAAGTGAAAGTGAATAACGCCAGGTAGGCATCTTAAACTGTGTTTTAAGTGAAACAACGATTTTAGTTACTTATTTGTGTACCCGTGCTAATTTGATTGTGACTTATTACAGCGGCGTTTTATTCTAACGTACAACTCTTCTCTTCTATCTTCCGATTTGAGGATTCTTTTCGCAAATGGATTTTATACCATTCATTTATTGACTTGGCCCGCACCATCATTTTGGATCTTGCATCTTATACCTATTTGATAACGGATTTCGGAATCAGCAAGAATCATATTTATTTGAATGTAGGTTTTAAAAATATTTAAAACAGTTGGTTACACCTGGGTACTCTGTCACAGGCTCCAGGTTATCTAGTCATTCCTTGAACATTATTTGGTATTTCTGGGCACGCTGCAAAAAGCTCCAATTTTTCATCTGTTTTCCTTGGGGACGCAGCCATTGGCTATATACCCTATTTCTTCTGAGGTAATCTGGATACGCTGGAACAGGCTCCGGAAGAATTATTTGCAGGTGTTCCAAATCAGTGCACCTTTTCTCGACTACGGTAGGCACGGGCCGGAAGGAATTATTTCTTCTAATATAACGAAATTATTGTATTCGCGTATTGCGCCGAACAAGGGAAACCTATGTGGTTAACCTCAATCACTTGAGTCTGAACTAGTGTAAAACTGAAGAGGTCTACGACTGAATAGAATAAGCAACTTCGTTATACATTTATTTTGAATAAACAAATAAATTTTGGTAGAACTGTCGTTTTTCAATTCATCTTCTCCTTTCTGGGTCCGAAACAAGTATCTCTAGGATTAAGGGCTATAATAAAAAACCTGAATAATCCCAACCAAATCTCGAACTCTCTCAATGGCGATGATGAAGGCGATGATAGCGATGGCGATAATGATGAAGACGACAATGACGACGATAATGACGATGAGGAGGATGACGACGATAATGGTGATGGCGATGATCATTTGATTTGATATTGGCTTTTTTCCATTTCCGATATCGCAAGTTCAGGTATAAAATTCTGCACTTCCGTTCTAAGCTCATCTCTATGTCTGGTCCAGTGATCACAGTGCCAAGCACCGACAAAAATTGCATCAAGTAGAAATTTACCTCTCTATGCTTGCGCCCAATCCACACGCTCAAGTGTGAGATTAATTTCTCCGTCCATCTTCCATGATGGTCGTTTCTCCATCAGCTTTGCAGCAGTCTCCTCTTCCAGGTCGGAAGTTCTGTCAAAAATGGCTTTTCTCTAAAGTATTAACAGGTCGATAGGTAATAAACCTGCTATTAGCAACGCTGCTGGCTCCGAAACATTGCGATGAGAACGCTCAACTCTTAGTGCCCCTATCAGTTGCACGGGTTCCATTCTCAGCCTGTATTTCTCTGCATTCAAATATTCTGCCGGTATCTCGCTGCCGTAGAGCATGATGCTCTAGGCTATTGACAGCAGTAGTCGACGTTTGCAAGGTCTTGGTCCGTTGATGTTGGCCATGAGCCTGCTCAATGCCGCAGTCACAGCTGCAGCTTCGTCAAACGTCTTTTCGATCTGCTGCCAGAAAAAGAGCTTAGTACCTAATCATTATACCAAGGTGCTTTATGGCTCCTTTCGTTTGTACAGCCCATCTCCATCCCTAATATAGATGGAATCAGCTCCCTGGTGACTAGTACCAGCTCAGCCTTCTCCTTCGCTGAGCGTAGCCCATAGTGTACAACGTGCATAACCCGAGTCAGCTTCCACTGAATTTGGTCTAAATTGCACCCGACGATCACTGTCAGATCTTCTCGACTTATCCTGAGAGATTAGTTATTCCAGGCATCTCCGAACGTAGAATGTCGTCATACGAGACGTTCCTCAGGTCCAAAACAGATACTCTGGCACCCTAAACTTCAGGAGAGCTTCGATCATATTTATCCACCTGGCAGAGTTCAAGGCGTTTTTCACGTCCAACGTTGCCAGGAGTACGTTCCTCCTGTGGTAATGGTATTCAGTTTGAACCGGATTCATCGTCTGGAAGATTTTTCTCACTGCATGGACAGTGGAACGTCCTCCTCTGACCTGCACTGCCTAGCTGACAAATCTCCACCATCCCGGATAGCCGCTCACAGTCTCACCAGCCTCCGCGTCTTCCATTGTTGTGGGAAGATTCCTCTCTTAAGACAAGCATTATAGGCCTTAAACAGCACTTGCGGTAAAGTGCGTGTTACCGTCTTCAACGCCTTTGCTGGAATCCCGTTCAAGCCGGGGGTTTTATTGTTCTGCAAACTGCTGACTGCTGTTAGCAGCTCCTCCATTATGAATAGCTAGAGTTTTTTTCCGTATACTGTTTAGACATTCCCTTCGCAGGACCGGAATTTTTTCCGTCCACCAGTAGTTTGTACGCCGGTTGACACACGCCTGTTTCCTGGGCATCGATACATCGTTGGCTTTGTGGATGAGTTGCATTGTGGCGCCAACAAGGGTTTCTACTATGAATAGAGCTTCTTTCCCTCGTGTCATAGCGCTACTCAGTTCCTTTTCGTCTATCTTTGAGGTGTTCCATCCCAGCTGTATTGGGGGAAGGGGGGATTCTAGGTGGTGTTGGTATGCCTATTCCAAAGCTGAGATACTGGTGGTCACTTGCAGTGTAATCCTTGATGACCGTCCAGTTTCCTTGCAGTGGAACGAGAATATCTGATTCCAGAGTGATGGCTGGTATCGTTTCCTTCTGCCCTGCTCTCCAAAAGATTGGTGTTCTTTCTTTGTTCATTATCACAAAACCTGTTCTAGCAGCCATTTGCATAATCCGTTTCCCTTCTTTGTCGAGAATAGCGTCCTGGAGGAGATTCAGCTCTGCCTGAAAGTCGAGGATATTCTCCTTAGGAGGGAGATAGCAGCTGACATATGTAATGCCTGTATTTCTCACTCACACAAATCCGTTGCCGGGTCCGTGCATCTCCACTGGGACTTTCTGCGGATTTGAGATCCAAATAGCTGTTGTACCTAGTGCGTTGGAGAACCATGTTGGGCTTTTTCTATCCCGTTACTGCTTACAGATGATCAGCATGTCGGTTTTCTTTTCGAGGATCAACTGCATCAGAAGGTCCTCAGCTGCTCTACTGCTGTGGAGGTTACCTTGCAGTAACCCGATCATCCGGTGCTGTTTTTAACCTAAACTAGTACTTGCCTTAGTTTCACACGTTCCTGAAACTAAGACATACTAAGGAGACTCTGGTTTTTTCTCCAGGTCTCCGCAAAGTACGCATTGAGGATTCTCAGTACAAGAGACTGCTTTGTGACCTTCTTTGCCACACTTGTAGCAGAGGGCAGTACGGTCTAGCCCTTTGCGATCCCTGGGTTAATGACAATAGCCCATGCACTTAAATCACCGATCTACGCATGTTCTTATCCTGATCCTGCTGTAGATACAGGCAACTTTTATGCGCAAGTTTTCCAAGAATTTGTTGGTCTCTTGCTCGTTGATTTGGACAATCACCAGGATCTGCTCTTTCCTGTTGGGCCTTGTTAATGAAACCTTCTCCTCTCCCAATTTCTCGCCGAGATCTCGCCTGAGCGCTTCCTTCACTTCTTTTTTCGTGGTGACGTAGTCAAGATCCAGGAGTTCGAACGTATCTCTGGGCACCAGATGTCCCATCGTTCCCATTCCACCCAACTGAGTTTTTAGGGCTTCGCTTTAGACTTCTATGTCCTTCGTTTGCCTGCCCACCTCTAGCAAGGCGTCTCCGTTCCGAGTTCGGTGGATCGACTTGATGTCAGTCTGGGTTTCCTCTGGTTTCACCTCACTTCGGATGTCTTTGAGCACATCTGCATAGTTTTTTTCGCTAACAGATTTTATTACGACCGCCTCCAAGCGCTGTCTCCCAGAAGCCTTGTGCCAGCGTTTCTCTTCTTTTTAAGGTTTTGTTTCATTCCTGATCTTAGTCCTTCGAGTAGTGACACCGGCTGTTGCCTGACCGTTTGTTCTCCTCGCCTTCTTGCCTCCGACTTACACCCACTTGAGAGGATTGGATTCGTCTCTATTTTTCATTTTGATTGGCGGTGCCGCCTGGCTTTCTGCCGGGCTTGATGCCGACCTTTTTTTATTTGATGATCCTATGGGTGTGCTTGGTCGCGTTTACTTCTCTCGTGCGCAGTCCAGAAGTATAGTCATGAGACTTTCCTGCATCCTGTTCTGTGCCTCCAGTTTCTCATTATTCGTTTTAATGTCTGACCTCATTCTGCTCAGTCCATCTTTAATAGTGGTCGCTGATGTTTTCCTGCTCTTTGCATTCAACGGTCATCTTTGCCGTGTTTCCTTTCATTTGTCGGATGACCATCTTAATGGACGCTTCTGATGCTTGCAGCTTCATCTGCAGGGCAGCTACTTCGGGCATTTTCGTATTGAGCATGTTCGCCGGAATGGTTTCGTGCATACGCCCCCTTCCCCCAAAATCCTTGAAGCTGGCGATGGCCACCAAGGCTCTTACCCAATCGGAATCAGCGAGGAGATTGATACTTCATAGGGGTATTCCGTTATGAAGACACTTACTCATCATTGATTTGACTTCAGGGTTTTTCTCTTAGCTAGTTTTTTGTCCACCCCAGGTATTTGATTTACCTGGTACTACTTATATCTGGAAGATGCCCGATGACGACAATGATAATTTTTTTTTTTTGCGGGATGGTGGAAAAATGTGAAAAAACGACACCGAGAAGGTTCCGCACTTCTCGGTAGTATGGGGCTTTTGATGTTAATGGAGATGGAGAGATGTTATTTCCATCTACTACCCACTAAAAAACCACCATCTCCTTCTTGGCATTGTTCCCCCCGGAAACCGCTTTTGCAGTGCTTCAGGGGGTGCCATTTTCTCGCCCGCTAAGGCTCCTGCTGGTTTGTTCCTCCTAGTAGTCAGCCTCGTGTCCCAGCCAAGATGTTACGCGTCGTCCTCGGCAGCACGTCGAACGTGCATCGGGCTTGCCGGCCTTCGAGCATCTTGCTTGGGTGTGGCTGAATGGGCTGCTGGTTTCCTCTTCCTTTTTTTTATCATCTGACATAACCCATCCAGGACGTACGCATCGTCCTCAAGAGCGCGAACAGTAGCGTTTGCGCATCGGGCTCGTCGGCCTTCGACATCCTGGTTTGGTCTGATTGGGTTCCTTCTCTATGGCTGATGTTCCGCCGCGTCCATCTCTTTCTTCTTTTGCCGTAGGAGTGTTTCGCTGTAGACAGCAACAGCTTCCCAGGCCTCCTCACTCTTGAGCATTACTGCTGTTACATCTGCTGGTGTGAAGCTTCCCACAACCGTTTTTAGCTCCTCTCTGAGTTCAGCCCATTTTTCGCAGTGAAAGAACTAATCCAGGAACCAAGGTCTGGTATTAGTTTAGCCATCCATCTGCCTCGGTGTTCGTCACTTCATCTCTGCTGCCAGCGCCTTTGTGTTTCCACTCTGGCCTCGGCTTGAGCAGTCTCCTTTGGCATCGTAGAGTCTCTCTCGAATACAGCTTTCCTCTCCAGGGCTAGCAGGTCGATTGGGATAATCCCTGCGATCACTAGCACTGCGGGCTTTGAAACTGTTCGATAGGAGCAGGCTACCCGCTGGGCTCCTACGTGCTGAACCCCGGCCATGCGTCTCTTGTATTTATCTATCCTGAGTGCGTCTGCCCATATTTCGGCTCCGTACAACAGGATAGACGTGGTGACCGACATGAATAACCGGCTCTTGCTCGGTTTGTGTCCACCCACATTCGCCATGAGTCGGCTGAGACTCGCCGTTACTATGGCTGCCTTGTCCGCTGCCTTCCGTATGTGAGTCCAAAAAGTGAGTTTTGTATCCAGATGGATTTGATTTTGATTTGATGATTTTGTGCCAAAATTTGGGTGGTCAAAAAGTGGGAACGGTCGAGAGTGAGATAAAATACTACATGTAACAAAGAACGGAAGGGGATTTTCTCCTTTAGATGATAACTTTCTCAGGAAGTATTCCCCCCCCCCCCACGCGGAATAAATTTGCTCCTTTTGCCTCTTGTTACATAGTGTACTATTATTCCACACTCGACCAAAATGGCCAATTTTCCAGTCGGGAAATACGGGTGAAAGTAGAATTAGCGGGTTGATAGTAAAATTAGCGGAACAAAAGTGAAATTATCAGGGTGAAAGTAGAATCAGCGGGGCGAAACTGAAATGAGCGGGACGAAAGTAACATTGGTGGGGCGAAAGTGAAATTAGCGGGGCAAAGTAACATTTGTAGGACAAAAGTGAAATTAGCAGGGTGAAAGTAGAATTTTCGGAACGAAAGTAAAATTAACGGAGTGGAAGTGAAAGTACACTCTCGACCGTGCCACCAAAAGGTGGACACGGTCGAGAGTGGAATAAAATACCATGTGTAATTTGGAGAAATTGCTTAGTGTAATTTCATAGAGAATCTCAATTTTCCATATATTTTACAGTATTTTTAAGGACTTCAAGGAGTTCAATTAGAATTCAAGAGATTTCACGAGAATTCAAGAGCTACCGATGGATTTCAAAAGATGCTCAGCGATTTCGTAGTATTAATAACGATTTTCATAGAGTACAAAGTATTATCAGAATTCGGAGGTATTTGAGATGATTTTTTTATTTTTGGAAAGAAACCACAGAATTCGCAAAGATTCTCATATTACAGATAAAGAAGTATCATCTCCCTTTTCGAAGAAGTAAATAACGGATCTTAGAGGACTTTGTACGATTTCAAAACATGTAAAAGAATTGTAAATGATTTCTAACCAATCTGAAGTATTCTAAGACTTTATACACCCTCAAATACTGGAGCAGAATTTTCAATATTTTAAGGAATTTCAAGAGATTTGAAAAGATTTCGACAGATTTCAAAGGTTTCGAAGGAATTTCGTAATACTTCGAAATATTTTGCGGAATTTTGGGGACTAACAACCGTTTTCACGAGATCGGGAGAGAGAATCGGGTACATTTCTCCCAATCAACATCTCTCCCATCACCTTGAAACTGATTTTACGATCATCATTTCAACTAAATTTCTAGTTACTTCGAGATAAATTACGATGAGGTAGTGACCACTCAATTCTATATTTTAAAAAGTAACAAAAACAAGTCATAAGGCCATAACCCACAATTACGTGGTATTATTAATGCCTCTTACCCGTTGAGGACGCGTGAGTTATTGAGGTGGTTTTTAAAATTAATTCTTATTTGGTGTGATATACATTTTTTAGTTTGCAAATACTTCTTATAAAGTTATCGACATGGGACTTTATCCAGCTTGAATTCGGAATAAGCTTGATTTTTTTTAGTTACAAGTTCAAAAATTTCATTTGAACACCTCACAAGAAATTAGCAAACACCACGCTTTATTCTTCAAAAAATTGCATCTATTCGTAAGTACTTTTTATACAGGACTCTGGGACAAAATCATGGCATAACGAAAATGTCAGATTTATTGCTGTTTAGTGCTTCACTCGTAATACTTTGTTTAAATAATATATACTGTTGTCCTCTTAATGAATGTTATTAATAAAATCATTTTTTTCAGAAAAATAACTTGTTTTTGTGCGTTTGGGTATTATATCTTTGATTGAATTTTGATTGTGGATTATAGGGCTTTTTTATGGGATTTCGGAGATTTTAGGTGAATCCAAGGAATTCGTTAGATTTCACGGAATCAGTCGCGTACCTAAGGGAGGTAGTCGCTTCGGGAGCAGCGATTTGGTGGCGGCAAAGGGATCTTAGCTGTTCTTTAAGATAGATGTTTCAAAGATTTCTAAGTATATATATACGGATTTTAGATAATTTCGTAGCATTAGAGAAGATTTAACAGAATTCCAAAGGATTTCAGAATTTCAAAGAGGATTTTAAGGAATTCCGAAAAATTCATTTTGCTTTGAAAAGATTAAGATGCATTTTCAAACATTTTGAGGGATTCCGAGAGGTTCCGTTATATTCCTACGGATTTTAAAGATTCCAGTCAATTGTGATTTCAAGATTTCATTCCCCAGATTACAAGGGGTCTTGTGATACTCCGTAAAATATTTGCGACATTGTAAAAACTTAGGCCGATTCCTAAAGATTTTGAGCAATTTCGAATGGATATAAAGAATTTTGAAGGAATTTTAGAAACTTTAATCAGTTTCAAGGATTTCAGAATATTTCGAATTTTTTTTTGAATTATTCGCGGGATATCCGGGGATGTTTAGGGTTTTCTAACGGATTTTTAGATATTTAAAAGACTTTAAGATATTCGGAAAGATTACCACGGGTTTTTTTATATATCTAGATTCAGATTTTGATAGATTTTGCAATACTTCGGTATATTTATTGGAACTTTAAGGGTTTGAAAGTATAAGAAGAGATTTTCATGGAATTATAGGAATTTCAAACGATTCACAGTATCTCAAAATATTTGATGGGGTTTCCCCGGATTTTGAAGACCTAAATGATTTATAAAGGGACACCAAAGATTTTCACTGATTTCCAGAGATTTTGAGGGATTTTGAAGGGCTATAAAAGATTTTCATGGGACTTGGAAGATTTCAAGGAGTTTGAAGGATTTCAAAATGTTCCGAAATATTTCAAAAGATGTCACAAAATTTCAAAGAATTTTAAAGGTTTTCAATGGGTTTGTAATATTTAGAGATACTTTAAGGAATTTCAGAAGATTTCCACAGATTTCAAGGATTTCAATCAATTTTGGAGGAATTGGAGAGATTCTGATGGATTCCAGGAGACTTCCATATGTTCCACACATTCCAAGGATTTCTGGCGATTTTTAAAGATTGTGAGGGATTTCTACGAATTTGGAGGAATTTTATAGAATTTCGGGAACTCCAAGCCATTTCATAGAATTCTGGAGAATTTTGAAGGTTTTCATTGGAATTCAATTGATATCGAAATATTTTCAAAGAGGAAGGATTTAAAAGACATCAATTCGTTTTAAAGCGATTTCGAAGATTCTCAGGAATTCTGAAGGATTATAAGAGATTTTGATGAGATTTCGAAGATTTCGAGCGGTTTCATGATTTAAGCGAATTTTGAAGGTTTCTAATGGGTTTATTATTTTATTTTATTTATGACGATATGAATCAAGCGATTCCAAAGATTTGAAAAGATTTCACGAAATCTCAAATAATTTTGAAGGCGCTTAAAAATTTTACAGAATTTCGAAGGAATTTTCAGGGAACTCTGACGGAACTTTGAGGGACTTTGTACGATATATTTGGAATGCAAAGGATTTCAATAATTCTAAGGGATTTTTAAAAATTCCCAAATGAATTCAGGGATTTCACGAGATTTCAATAAAGGTGGAAATCATATTTCGAGAATAGGTAATTTCTCTAATCTATATATATATATATATATCGGACGTATATAAAATATTACAAGATAAAAAAGAGATAATAATTTACATGCTTTATAGTCGAAAAAGCAATTCTGACAGACAAAACTAGCTTGAATTAGCATATATTAGAAAAATTATCGGAAAGAGGGAACTTACGTAAGAATTGCTTTGGACCGTCCCTTACCCCAAAACAAGCCTCACGTAGTAAACGGACGCTCCCTATACATCAAGGAAAAATCTTTTGTTATCGCTTTCATTATTTAATTCAATTTATTATTATCATTATTTTACAGTTCACATTTTATTACGATATTAATAGAATTTCAAAATATTCCTATAAAAAAAATGTTAACTCTTAATGATTTAATGAACTGACAGATACAGAATCTTCTTGAAATAAAAATGTACTACTACGATTCCATGATTTTCCTCCATCTTTCCTCTCCATGTCCTATCCTTATCTCCAACTCTATTTCCTGCCATTCTACAAGCCTTTCGTAAGAACCACATCCTTTTCTCATTCGCCATCTCTCTCCTCCCCATTTTGAGCCATCTGTGTTTCCTCTCTTTTCTCTAGACCTGATGTCATTTATGCACGCTTGGGCGATTTTGCTTCCCTCTCCCCTCTTCAGATTCTCTTCAAACTTCCATGCTCTCTTTACTTGCCGAACTACCATTTTCTCTCTACCCAGTTCTTCCCTCAGCATTTAAACTGGACAACTCCAGCTTACTCCCATAACCCACCTCAGGAACCTTTCATAAGTACTTTACACTCTCTTTTGCTCCTTCAAACCCCATATTTCTACTTCATAGCACACGACTACCCATACTAGCGTATCGAACATCCATGTTTTCATCCTTTAAACATCCCCAACCCTTCTCTTCCCAACGCCTCAAACTTGTTCCATTTTTCTAATCGCACACTCCATCTTTTTCTGACTTGCAGCTCGTTGCCTCCGCCTGCTTCAACCCAAAACCCTAAGTGACAGAATTCCTCCTCTAGTCCAATCTTTTTTCCGGTAAACTTCCACTTGTACTTTATTTTTTCCCTTCTATTCCTAAAACACATTATCTTCGTCCTACTGACGTTTACCGTTAAATCCTTTCCTTTTACGTATTCTTCGACCCCTCTTAACAACCTTTTTTCCCTTTTTCCTTCAACTTTCCCTCCAAGTCTGCCAGCATTTTACTGAACAACAGCGGACTCAATGGGCAAGCTTGCCTAAGTCCTCTTCCTTTCCAGAATTCCTCTCCTTTCTGTATTCATACCCTTACTCTGAATCTGGTCTCCACGAATATTTATTTTATTCTTTCTATCAACTCTTCATCTACTCTCTTTTCTTTCATTACCCGCCACCGCAGCTTCCTGTTTACTAAGTCGAATGCTGCTTTGAATTCCACAAACAAGGCTACACGTTTCCCTTTCTCCCGCCCCAAGTTCATATTTACTAGATGGTTTGGGACGTGAATATTATCAGTTGTTCCCAATCCTTTCCTATAACCCATCTGATTGTGTGGGATACTTCCTTTCTCTTCTACCTGACTCTCTAGCCTGTTCCTTAGCACTTGTAAATAGTTCTTATACCTCACCGACATCAGAGTGATACTTCTATAATCCGCCACCTTTTGACTCTTCAGGCCATCCTTCTCCTCTCCATACTTTTTTGCAATTCTCCACATCTCTTCTCTTATTCCTCCTCCTCCATATTTGAGAGCTTCATTCTCCATGCCATCCTCTCCTGTCACTTTATTTCTTTTCAGTCTTTCAATTGCCTCGTTTACTTCCCCGCTACTTGTATCGTTTTTATCTTCCTCTCCTTCCTTCATCGCTTTCTTCTCTTCTTCGATAACTTTTATTCCCCCCCCCCCTCCCTCCCTCCCTACTAGTCCTTTGGAGTACTCCGTCTA
>WSXT02071319.1:0-12298 GCA_011762715.2 Neuroterus valhalla | reverse complement strand
CAAATAACGCAAGATTGAAAAGAGAGTCAGAGAGCAAAAACGTTTCTTCTTGGAAGCCCTACAATATAGTGAATACGACTTTTTAAATTTTCTCAAAAAATCGAAGATTCCGTTTTTGATCGCACAAAAAAAAAATGAAAAAAATATCTGTAAACTCGATGGCTTTCGAGAGAATGATCATATTCGATCATGCTTTGGCACCCATTTTGAGGGACCAAAAATACAAGTCGGGTTCATTAACCAGCTGTTTTAGGTCAAAAATGGAAGAGAGGGGGCATTTTGAAAAAAAATTTGGATTTTTTTTCCAAGACTCAAAAATTCTAAGTACGGTTTCTTATAGAAGGTAAGAAGTGGAACAATTTATTTCTATGATTTTTTTTTATGAAAACAAAATTGACAGAGTTGTGGCATTTTCAAAATTCAAAAATATAAAAAAAATGAGAATTTTTAGCAAAATTACGCAAGATTGAAAAGAAAGTCAGAGAGACAAAATGTTTCTTATTGGGAGCCCTATAAGATCGTGGATACAACTTCTTGAATTTTCTCAAAGAATCAAAAATTCCAATTTCGATCGCACAAAAAATGAGGAAAAAAAATCTATGAACTCGATAACTATCGAAAGAATGATCATATTCGATCGTGCTTTGGCACCCATTTTGAGGAACAAAAAATAAAAGTGGCCTTCGTGAAACAGCTATTTTGGATTAAAAATAGAAGACCATTTGAACATTTTTTTTGGATTTTTTTTCTAAGATTCGAAAATTGTATGTACTGTTCCTTATAATAGGTAAAAAGTGAGTGAAAAATAGAAAGATTCATTTTTTGATCAAATTATGCAAGGTGCGAAAAAATGTTAAGAACAAAAATGATTCATTTTATAAAAACCTATAAATTTTATATATATCATTCTTTCATAAGATGTGTAGTTTTTGATTAATATCATTAAAAAAATTACCAAAACTGAAAAATTCCATTTTTCAGCAAAACTATGCGAGGTATGAAAAAAATTGAAACTCTACAAATTGTTTACCTTCAAATAATCTACAAATTTACTATCGACTATTTTTCGATGAGAAGAATAGTTTTCGTTCGAATTGCGATAACGGACTTACAAAAAAAAATTCCATCTTCAAGCCAAACAATAAGGGACAGGAAAAAAAATTAATAGGAAAATTGTTCTTCGTTCTACAAGTTTTACATGAAATTTTTTTCAATAATGTGTATATTTTTTTTTTTGTTTTAATCGGGATAGCGCTTTTTAAACCATGAAATATTCAATTTTCTTGACAAACTATGCGAGATGTAAATATTAGTGGTGATAGAGCCCTAAGTTAACTAAATATAAAAAACAAATTTCATCAAAAATATAAAAAAAAAAACAATATTCTTCATAGAAGTAGAGGTTTTCAGCAGTTTTGAGAAATTTGCAACTCGGTGTATGCATTACATGCATTGTAAACTGAATCAAGGACGTATGAAGCCGAGCGCGAAGCGCGAGGTGGAAAACAAACCGAGCGCGTAGCGCGAGGTAAATACATTATCGAGCGCGAGATTCGGATGACGCGCGCCCCAGGCGCGCTCAATCTTGCGAGCAAAGCGCACTATAAGAATGTGCCTGCGCAGCGGGCAGATTTTTTTATTTCGAAAATGCCATAACTCTGACAATTTTGCTTTTATCGAAAAGAATGATAAGGATAAATTGTTTCACTTATTAAGTGCTACAAGTGATTGTGCTTACATTTTTTGATTCTTGGAAAAAAATTCCAAAAAAATGTTCAAAATGTTCAAAATGTTCCTCCTCTTTGATTTCTCATCCAAAATGGCTGGTTAACGAACTTGTCTTCTTTTCCGGGTCAAAAAAGTGTGCCAAAGCACAATGCAATATGATCATTCTTTCGAAAGTTATCGAGTATATAGATTACATACTACAGACTACAGACAGCCACCTTCGTAAAATCATTTTTTCTGACTCAGAGGGTCTCAAAACGTGGGAATTTCATTAAATCCGCGAATGTCAATTTTCGCGTAAAACCAATACCTTCTTATTCAGAATGAGAATGTAAAAATTATCAGCAGCTATCGTTGGGTTTTTAAATTTATCGACACGCGTGTTTCATTCATTTTGACAAACAGCTGAGTGTTGATTATCGTGCTCGATACATGCGATTGATGGAATAAAAATTTGGTAAACAAGCGTTTCCGGCCATTTTAGTTTTTGGACAATAGAAAAATTTATAACATGTCAGGCTTTCTTTACCCACTACTTTTTGATGCTTGGTTATAATGCTCACTTGGCTATATTGAACATACAAAACATAGTTTTGTTAGATTTGTAATAACGTGCTCACATTGAATACTCTTCGATAGTACATGAAAATTTTTTCATTTAGGAGAAATGTTCAGGTGATATATCTGTGAATCGTCTCTTCCTCGATCGGAGTTAACGGCAATTTATTTCTATACATTTTCTTCAATGCAATGATATTATTCAATCTTGCATTTCCCTGAGACGTTTTTGTGTATACTTAGATCTACCGTGGGTATGTACGGTGTATAATTAGAAGATATTCTGGGTTAAACAACCAGCTCTTCTCCTGATTCTTATGGAAGTCTCTCTTGTAAATTTTTTTATGAATTCAGGAAGGAAATTACATTTGAATATAAAACAATTGCCTCAACATTCAAGAGTGCGATTCTAAGAAAGTTTTCTATTTGGAGGGTGGGAGGGAAAGCAAATGGTAAATTCTTTTCTCTGTTAGGGATTGTGTTCTAGTTCCTAAATTATCTTTCTTACCAGGTTCTGGTAGTTCTTCGACTGGATAAACCTTTCCATTATAGTATACTCCAACAGGTCGTCCTTCCTGAAATAATAGTCGCGGTTTTGTCAATCCAGGGATCTCTGGTTCAATTTTGGCACGCAAATCAGAAGCCGTCCACTTCTTCATTGGACTTGATTCTGGAAGCACAAAGTTAGGAACTCTTTACTACAAACTTCTTCAACCAGCCATGAAAATTTTCCATCTTTTTGAAGTTGGAATGCCGTTCATGTAATCGTTATGTCAATCAATCGTAGTACGTTAATAGAATTTTGAAACATCATAACGGTGGAAAGCAGAGCACGTATAGAACTGCTTATTTCGTTGGCGACAGACAAATTATCTCTGAAAAGGTCCTTCACATGATGTCCTTCCTTCCTGATGAAGGGAAACAAAAAAATTCAATTTCCGAGAAAATAATTTTCTTGCCCAGAAGAATAGTTGGCCCCGTACGAAACATTTAAGACTTCTTCATCATTCAGGAACCAATACAAAAAATTCATTTCAAAAAACACAAGAGGGAAAAGTCCTTGGAAAATTTGAATTTTTAGTCTACACTGAAACTGCATCAGAGTCATAGAAGAAAAACTCCAACGTTTCAACTATTTTTATAGTAATCAAACTCGAAAAAAATTGAATCTCCGTCCGAGCTACCCTAAAATTTTGAATGCTCAAAACATTGTGGAAATTTCATTCTTCAAAACGGAAGAATACTGCCAGCGATTTCAAATTGATTTGGTCATCAGGAATAGACAAATCGTGCTAATATAATTTTCCAATACTATTCTCAGTCTCTAAATTTTCAATTTTTCATTTTGAAAAATTCAAATGTGTGCTTAACTGAGTGAAAAAAATTCCTTCACACCTTCAAAAACCTACAAGCGAACAGTAAAATAGGAAGCAATAACGAAAAAGCAACAAGCAAAATTTTTTATCTCTGACGAATCCATTGTGTGCAACAATTGGAACTATTCCAACCTTAAGACGTTCACCAAATAATTTTTCAACACGCAATTTGATGAAGATTTGAAAGCTCCCAAAATAAAAAAATAAGATCTTGCACAATGGGCTGGATTCAAAAAATACTCAATGATATCCCAGGTTATCTCTTCCTAATTGCAACTGCTACAGCCGTCTCCATGGTTCATATCAATGGGTTGTTGCTTGCTTGAAGAAGGCTGTAGCAGTGCAAATTGAAGGAAACTAGGATTCGATTTGGGCAGTCAATGTTCCTTCTAGATCTCACAAGTTTTATATTCTTGAAGCACCCTTTAATCTGTGGAAACAGAATATATGTTTCTAATCTATTGAGAAGACGGCTAATACAAATTTCACTATTTTGGTTCAAAATATTTGTACGGCCTTCAATAGTAGCCTCAGCGAGTAACGATTTACCCCTCTTTATTTTCGTGCTTATTCTACAAAAAAGACAAACCTTTTTGGCATACAATAAACCATCCCCAACGTGGCCCTTTGATAATGGCCTCATCGGGATCAGGGTCCACCTCCTTTTACTCTATGTCGGCATACAAAAACCATCTTCAGCGTCGCTCTTCAACAGTGGCCTCACTGAGGAGCGATTTTTACCTCTTCATTCTCGTGTTTAGTGTACAACATCGACCTCAACGTGCCCCTTCAATAGTGGCGTAAAGATTTACCTTCCTACCCCCTATCACCGTGGTCATCATGACTTGCGGGTCACAATCGAAAATCGCCCTCCTCCTAGTGAAAATGACGTGCATTCCTCGTTGATTTCGTCAATCCTCCCGCGTGGTGGAGCTACACCTAAATATACGTCCCAAGAATCGAAGACGGTTGGTCGTGAGGGACACGAACGCGGACAGGTACATCTCCTCCGCATCGCATCTTCAAGAAGGAAATTGTTTCAACTGGTCTGCTTATTCAGAGCTTCAGCCCCTCCCTTCAAAAGGTTCATCAGAGTTACTAGAAGAGGGAGCCTACGATCCTGAATTTCTCGGCCTCAACGGCTTTTCCTCGAGGGATGACGGCTCGAGTTCATCCGAAACCAAGGATGTCCTATGTAGGCACGCCTCACCCCTCAGGCTGACACCGGAAACAGGGAATTCCATGATTCTCAGCGACATTCGTCTATCTGCCTGCGTGAATATAGAACAGATGAAGGAGGTTGCTCATCACGAATACTACTTTGAGCCATCACCATCGATATCTTTCTAGCCTGACCTCGACTCATCATACCCAGTCATTCATTAGACTCGGTCCGCGATTGGTCGACTGGAAAGTCATTTCGCTGAGTCCACTCATCCTTCTACGAGATCTAGCAAGAGAATCAGGTGGAGCCTACCCCTGAGGAGTTCCGCATCTCCAGACATACGCCCAACTCCTTATTTATTAGTCCTTGTTGGATTTCGCAAACAATCGGCCCCTATCAGGGCCACCAATTTGTCAAAAATGAGCAAGCGACCCCTTTTGTGTTCCACCTGTAGAAGCCTTAATGCAATCACCTCCATCTTTAACTGAATTCTTGTAATACTTTCCATCAAACTTTTATTCCTAGTGAACAGAAAAATTATTGCTTGATTTTCTGAAATCAAATTATTAATTGTCCTAATCTCAATTTCTCGTTACTTCACAAATTGGGGGATGGCGGTATAAGAGAACCATGCGAGTGTTGAATAAGGGGTAAAATGACTCGAAAGCCATTTCCGAGAAAGTCCGTCAGCAGTACAAACTCAGTTTTTGATTCAATTTACACTGGCGAATGTGAGCCCATGGAGACGCACACACCATCGAACAATAGGTATATGCTGACCTTGATAGACGAATACAGTTGGTTTTCCACTATCCGTTTATTGAAAAGAAGTGAAGCGACACCGCTAATATGGAATTTATCGAGTACGCAAAAACCCAATTCGACAGGACACCTAAAGTAATACGCTTGGATCAAGGAAGGGAGTATGTAAACAGTGAATTGAAGACATATTTGAGGGGTAAATGTATTCTCATTAAATATACGGTTGCATACAGACTAGAGCAAAACAGAGTTGCGGAAGGGAAGAATAGGACCCTTATTGAAATGGCGAGATGCATGCTGATTGATGCGGGCATGGAGAAAAAATATTGAGAAGAAGCTGTAAATACAGCTAATCACTTACAGAGTTTACGTCCTAAAAGATGCAGGGAAAAACCTTAATACGAGTTATGGTACTCGAGAAAGCCTGATGTGAAAGATTTATATATTTTCGGATCCACAGCGTACGCACATATTCCTAAAGAAGTGCGGAGGAAACTAGATCGAAAGGCTCTAAAATTAACTTTTGTAGGGTACTCTGAGAAATCGAAGGGGTTTCGACTTTTGAACACTAAGATAAACACCATAAAAATTAGTCGAGATGTTATTCTCAATGACTCGGGGGTGCAGAATACCCACAGGCAAGAAAAGGTTCCAAAGGAAGTAGTGGTCAGAGCGAAGCAATAAAGAAGTCCCACCTTCTAGGTACTTGGTAGGATGAAATCAGTTCTACAAGCAGGAGAAGAACCAAAAAGTTTCAGGGAGGCTATGAGAAGCTCGAACCAAGCAGAACGGCAATCTGCAGCAGAAGCAGGATTGAGTTTATTAAGAATGAATGGAACCTGGATTCCCGTCAAACCACCAGAAAAAGGAAAAATTATTTGATGCAAATGGGTTTTTTCATTAAAATGAATGCAGATCGTATGATGAGTACGTATAAAGCCAGAATAGTTGTTCAGGGCTTTTCACAAAGATTCCGGATTATGGCTCCATCTAAGAACGGGCTGATTCCGGTTAATAGATCGAGGCTTCCAAGGGCGAGATATTTTACCTTAGCAGTTGAGTGGATGATTTGGTATTGGCAAGTAAAAATGAAAATCGAATTTTTCGAACATACAAAGATTTGGGGCATTTTTTCAGTCTGAATTATCTCGGAAGATTGCGTCATTATCTTGGATTCCAAGTTGGTCAGGACAAAGAATGGATTTTTAGTACCAGTCAGCCTCAATACAGTGATAGTTTGCTCAAATCAATCGGCTTAAGTGACGCGAAAGTATCAAAAATACCACTAGACACTGGATATGTCAAGTTAAGAGAGGATGAAAATCCAATGGGAGATAACAACTCTTACCCTGCGATTAGTCTCAATTCGACCTTTGAGGCGTAATGCTGATTCAGATACCTTCTCACACTTAAATTCAGTCTTCTCAAATTCTGATACAAATTCCACTATTTCGGTTCAAAATATTTGTACGGTTTATCTAAATATACGTGATATGTAATTTATGTTAATTCTTGTGTTATTGGTTGATTATTGTTTTATCACAATCCTTTGTCCTGACGCTGCGCTGGTAGAAAGTTACATCTGCCAACACATATTTAGCCATGTTTCATTTTGAAAAAATTTTAAAGTTCGAGACAACTGGAAAGTATCCGTTCAATCGCCTTGCACAACTACAGCAATTAACATTGCGGTACATTTCATTATTGCAGCATTGAAAAATTGGAGGCAAACTAAAAAAGATCCAGCAAGTCACGTCCTAAGCGACATTCTTTGCAGCGTTTTTCAATTAAGAAAGATAGCAAGTTTCAAGACAAAGTAGCAACCAGGATTCAAATCATATTGCTGTATCTCTTATTTTAGGAAGAGCAATGTTATTCTCAAAAATAAAATTGGTGCACTTCACAGAACTGAAAAGAAGAATTTTTTCTGTTAACATAAGTGCCAATGAATTTGAGTTTTGATGGATCGGTCCTAATAAGTATCAATCTTTGAGGAATAATGATAATGAAAAAAGTTTTTTATTGGGCTAACTTACTTGATGCTTCAACATTTTATTGACATATAATCTATCTATCTGGAAAGCGCTTAAAACCGATTAATTTCAAACTCTTTATGCCTATGTAATTTGACGCGTTATGACGGATATGATAGTGAAAATAATCGCAAATTTGAATTTCATGGTGAAAACCTGCCACTTCGTGATGTTCTTTTTGGAAGAAATTAATGAGTTCTGAGCCTTATGGGTAAATATTAAATTATAAGCTTATTTCCAGACACTTTCGGTTGATGTTTTTGAAAAATGACATGCACAAAAGATGTTGCTCCTAACCTAATGCGTAGATATTCAATAAAAGACGACAAATTAAAACGAACGAAAAGAAAGAATATATGTGTTTCTACGCTTTCTCAGAAAGTGATATTATTCGTTTGAATATTTGTATATTCCCGAAACAATGATGAGACTGTACAACAATGAATAACTGCCTAACTAAACGTGAAGAAGTATGTGGAAGATAAATATAGGATTGAGTATTCCTTTTTCTTCTACTTACGCACAAAATTGAGGAAAATCGTAAAAGCACAGAGAAGGGTACGACGAATGAGAGTCTTCATTATGCCGAAAACACAGAACTGATCTCCAAAGAAATCGTTCAGCTGCTGTACAAATGTGAGTTATTGCATATGTTTGACTTGTATGTATACCAACCGCTATCTGATTATTCACAAATAAGATTAGCTACATTTAGGCGGTGTGATAGTGTTAAGAAAATAACTTGTTGTTTGAAGCAGCTTCTCATGCTATGAGAAACTAAACTTCATCTTTTTCTTTTGACAGAGATAAGCTTTCATCGTCTTGCAAACAAGCGAATCGAGGACGACATTCCACGTGTGCGTATCACATAGGTTCATTGAAGTGGTCCGAGATCATACCTGGTGAAATTATTATCTTAAATAGAGGACATGCTCCACCGCACACCCTACGTTTCAAAGGCCAGTGAAAAACCAGAAACTCTACGCAAGGTTTATTTATTATATGAAATAATGTTTTTAGGGATAAATGTTTCCCTCAACAATGGTGAAACCCTTTATTAGTTACAGAAGAAGATCGATTCCAGACAATTATTTTGGAACTAAATTTTTACAATAAAAAATTATCTTCCTCTTAAAAAGTTACAATCATAAACAATTATACTTCGCGCTACGCGCTGGCATATCATACTTTGCACTCAGATTGTTCTCTTTCTTTCTCATTTTTTTAATTATCCAGATTCGAAAGTAAATTCAGCAAAACCATCTCTTTGATATCCAAGTTCACCTATTCAACGTCGAATCTTCATATTTAACGTGAAAAACCCAAGAAACACAAAGATTGTATTTTTCGTTTGTCCTTGTTGCAAATAAGTCTATTCCCGGCCAGCAGAACTTATTCATTATGTCCTCGAAGTCACACTGCGAAAAAGGGAACTCAGTTTCTGGTTCGAGACGTCTCGACTCAAAATCGGCTCCGACATTATCCTTTGAACGAATGTAAGATGCAAAGATCCAGATACCTCTCTGCTCTGACCATTCCCAGATTTGTTTGCCAAATCGCTTAATTTTGGGAACTGAATACCGCCCATGTTATTTATATAAGTCATAGCGGTCGTGTTGTCGATTCTCAAAAGCACACCACAATTCTTTAAACCATCTGCAGAGCACTTCAAACCAAAAAATGCTGATAATAACTGCACATAATTGATATTAAGAACTCGTTTCTCCTCGTTCCAGTGGCCGTGCGTTCTATATCCATTGCAAAAACGCCCCATCCGGAGCCCGAAGCATCTGAGAAAATTTCAATCTTAGGTATGAATTGCATTATAGAGCATACTGCGTTAGAAATTCCTGATTCCCACCATAGAAAATCTACTTGTAAATCGACTGAGAGTGACATGCTCGCTTTAAAACTACCACTATATTAGCCTTTAGCGCAAGAAACTCTTCTCTGCACAACATGCACCAAAGGTTCCTATTAAACCTGCAAAGCTCGGATAATGCAACTGCCTTATTTCAATGAAATCTTAACTAGTTGTTTGACTTTTTCTTATTTTTCTTTTGGGAAATCAATCGTCATTCTCGAAGAATCATAAATGCATCCGAGGAACCTGCAACTTGTGGATGGTATCATATGACTTTTTTGCTCCTTGACTATGAATCCTAAGCTTTCAATCAGTTTACGTGTCTCTTGAACATTTTTCAGACAATCTTCATACGAATCTCCAAGTAAAAGCATAATGTCCAGGTGAATTACCGAGAAATATGCCCTCCCTATAAGGATCAAAAAAACAGGTTCCATTAACTTGGTAAATGTATATGCAGCCCGGTTTAGGCCAAAAGGTAAGCAGGTGTACTCATAGAGAATACCTCCAAAGGTGAATCGTAAATAAATCTCGTGTAAATAAATTCATTTAGTCGCTTTAAATTTGAAATCAGTCAGTATGGTCCATCTCGTTTTCACACAATCAAAATCTTTGAGATGAATTGGCCTGAAACTGGTTCAAACCTCTGTAAAACACCCTTGTTCAACAACATATCAACTTGATCGCGGATCAGCTGTCAATCTTGCATAGACCAAACTCTAGCTTTTCTTCTTCACATCCGTCTGATTTTGCTTCTGATACTGACTTCTGCCTCGTGGAGCTGACTTCTAACCGCGTCCGTACGTTTGATAAGGTTAGTAATCTTGTCCCCCCCCCCCCTCCCACGATTTGGAACTCGCCTTGTGTTGATTTCGGAAGGACATGCCATTGATCAGGCGCCAAATCCTCCAGCGTATCTTTGAAAGAAGCTTTTATATTTTTCAGAATTAGACTTCTGCGAATTTTATTTCGTCGTTTTGTAGATCAGTTAATAATCTAATAACACCATTAAGTTGTTTCAGATATTGTGTGTTCTCCGGTGAATTCAATTTGAGTATCAACTCTATGGTATTTCCCACACCAGCAAGTGAGGCTGAAATTTTTTCTTGTTTTTCAACAATCCTCTCGTCTCGCTTTTGAATTTAACTGTCCTAGTTAACCTCAATCTCTAAATTTGATCGCGGCGGGTCCATTAGGATACAATTTTTTGGTGGAGGAAAGGTTTTTAACAAAATTTTTCTTACTTCAGATGGAAGACCTTTCCTACCAGTTCTTTTCCAGATTTCTACTAAATGACTCTGTACTGCTGGGGCAAGTACACGTTCTGGCATATGATGTTCTTCAAAAATTTTTAGAACATATTTAATCTAGTTGATACTCTGGTGATCCTGAAGCTTGTTTGGAAGATTCCACAGTTATTTTTGCACTACCAGTTTGAGAAACTGTGGGGTCATAATCTTCTGCAGGAGATGAATTACCAACCATATATAGGTTAGATCCATCTTCATCTTTTGAAGACTATTTCAAATAAATTTCCATGAGACTTGGCTCAACACTTTTACGGAAATCTTTAAGACCAAGCGATTCACTTTATTTGGACAAACTTCCACTAAGTTCAGGTGGAGGACTATGATTCTCCTCATTATGACTATAATCATCATCATAATATCATCGCCTGAAAGATCGACTACGTGAGATTCCGAGAATTACTATTGAGAGGATATGTGCACAGTAGAGGATGGACGGCATTGTAACACTATAGTGGTTGATCGGTTAGGCCGAAAAACACACACATGACCCTCTGCACAAAACCCAGATCAAAAACACAGAAAAAGAAAAAACTTTATCGTTTCCAATTCATCTTGTCACTGGAGACAACCTAGCCTGTAAGGAATTATATAAGAGATTTTTGTTGGTTAGTTTGTACTTATAGCATTGATTTTCATATCCGTCTCTTTTCTGATGTGAAATTTCTCTTTCCAAAAACTCAATTCACATCTTGAGATCTTTCTTCTTACCCATTTTTTGAAAAAATATTATTCATTCACATATCCCATCGCATTCGGATGCACAGGCATGGACGTTTATTTGCTGGAACATCGAATATTCGTATCACATGCACCCGCAAAAAATATCCAAAATGACAAGGTCTATGGGCAAAACAAGTTTTTGGGTAAGGTAATAGATGAATAAATAAATTCATATATAATCAAAATTTGGTTGAACAACCACCGCGGGGCCCACCTGGAAGCAACTGTCATTCAAAGAATGGCACCAGCTCCCAGTCAAACCGCGGTTAAATACACCTATGGCCACGTCTCACGACCGTGCGATGGGTAACCGCATGCGCGACAAAATCACAACGACGGAAAGCTTCGTGTGTCTTAGGCACACGGAGCTACCCAAGAATGACTGCTCTTTGCATCCATCCGGCAAGTGCCACGGCATATTTTTGGCACACGGGGTTGTAGGTTTTCTCTGAAATCATTGTATCTCTGATTTTTCCCGGTTTCCTTGTCTTTGATCTTGTAGTCAGCTGGGGCCGAGAATTCGATCCCAAGCATAGTTCGGTCACGCTTGTCAAGAAGAACGATGTCAGGTCTTGTGTGTTGGATTGGGGCTATTGTCGAGACATCGTAGTTCCAGTAAATTCGGAACTCCTCGTTCTCAACAATAGACTCAATCCCCCTTGGAGCGTTCGGCAGGGCAGGGTCACGGCCAACACCATAAGAGCAACATAGATGGTAGTAAAGTACTCTTAAGGCAGCATTATGTCTGTACAGATACGTCGTTCCTGCGTGAATAGGGCAAT
>WSXT02071308.1:0-12298 GCA_011762715.2 Neuroterus valhalla | reverse complement strand
TTGAAATTCAATTTAATTGACTGAATTTTTGAAAAAAGTGGACCTGGAATTTTTTGAAAATTAGACCTGGAAAACCTGGAAAAGTCATGGAATTTTGAAATGAGAATCTTGTAGCAACCCTGGTTGAGAGAAAAAGATGAGAAATTTTGAAAAAATAAGAGAAGAAAGAAGAAGAGGAGAATGGAATAAGAGAAAAAGATGAGAAAAGAAGAAGAGAGTTAAGAGAATAAAAGGGGAAAATTAGACGAGGATTAGAAAAGAGGAGATTTAAGGAAAGATGTGAAGAATAGAGTTAAAAGAAGAAGACAAAGAAAGGTAAGTGAAGAAAAGTAAATGAAAGTACTAGAAGAAGGAATAAGAGAGGAGGATGAAAAATTTAGAAGAAAAGAGGAAAAGAGAAGACAAGGACAAGAGGAGAAGAGAATTAGAGACGATTGGAAGAAGATAAAGATAAAGTTGAGAGGAGAGGAGAAGAAGAGGAGGGAAGGAGAGAAGAAGAGAAAAGAAAGGGAGTACACAGAAGGAGAAATAGAGGGATGAAGGAAATAATAGAAGGAAAGAGTTAGGAGAAGAAGAAAGGGAGAGAAAAGATAACACGGGAAGAAGGGGAGAAGGTAAGAAAGGAAAAGGAGAAAAAGAGAAGAGAAGAAGAGGAAAAGAGAATAATAGAGAAAGAGGAACAGAGAGTTAGGAGAAGAAATGAAGAAAGAGGCAAGAGGAAGAGTGGAAGAGAGTCTTCCCTTGAGAGGGAGTTAGAAGAAGATGAGAACGAGAGAAGAAAATTAGAAGCGATGAGAAGAAAACGGAAGAAAAGTGTAAAGAAGAGAAGAAGAGGAGGAGTGAAGGAGAGAAGAAGAGAGTCAAGAGAAGCAGAGATGAAGCGAGGTGTGAAAGGGAGGAGGGCGCAGAGAAAGAAACTGAGAGGGGAAGAGGAGGAGATAAGAAAGGAAAAAGAGAAGACGAAATATGAGGAGAAGAGAAGCAGAGAAAAAGATGGAAAGAGATTGAGAGAAAAAGAGAAGAGAATAAGAGTAGAAGAAGAGAGATAAGAAAACGATAGAGTCGAGGAAAGAAGGGGAGATGAGACTGAGGAAGGAGAGAAGACAAAAAAATTGGATGAGAGAAGAAGAGAAGAAGATAAGAAGAAAGTTTAGGGAATAAGAGAGGATGGGAGTTGAGAGGAGAAGAGAGTCTATAGAAGAAGAGAAGAATAAGTTAAGAGAAGGGTATTCGAAGAAGTAGAGAGTATTCATAGTAAGAGAAGAAAAGAAAAAGAGAAGAAGAAAGTTAAGATAAGAAGAAAAGAAGAAAGTTAGGACAAGAAAAGAAGAGGGTTGCGAAAGGAAGAGGGTCGAGTTCCTCGACGGCTGGAGAAGGCAAATAAACGCATCGAGTACAAAGGCGATAAGTAAGGGGGGGAGGGCGTCAGAATAAAACAGGAAAAGGGAGGACGAGAATGAGGATTCAAATAGATTGGAAGATTTGGGAAGGTGATAGATGGCAAACTGGAGGCTTTAGGTGAATAATTCAAGGATGAGATAGGGGAACTGCGGAAGAAAGTAGAGAAGAGGAGGAGAGGGGAGAGGGATAAGATCTAAAAAAGATGCAAGAATAGAAAATCGACTGTTAGAACAGAAGAATAGTAGATGAAGCTAGATGAAGTTAGTCGAAGAGATAGTAAAAAAGGTAGAAGTAGCAACTGCGCGAAAAATTTTCGCAAAAGTAGTAAACGAGGAGATGAATAAAGGTGGAATTAACGGACAGGCAGGGGATGAGGATGTACATAGCAGAGTAACGCAGATAGAAAGACGGATGAAGAGGGAGCAAAAAAAAAGGTTCGGGAGAACGAGGCGATCGAAGGTGTGAAAGTAAACAGCAAAACAGGAGAGTAAGAGGTAAGGAAGGTGATAAGTCATATAGGGACAAAAGGGAGGGTGGGAGGAATAGAGGGAATAGAAGTAATACAGAGAGGGACGAAAGGCATGTTTATGGCGGCATTAGAAAATGAGAAAGATAGATTTGAAGTAATGAGGAATAAGAGAATTTTGACATGGAGAACAGAGATAATAGAAGAAGATCTGCCCTGGGAGGGAAAGAGAACAAAACAATTTTTTTTGGAGGTCTTCTATCGAGGTCCTGATGGTGTTCTGAATTCAACCTCAAGCTTAAGCAAAAGTGAGTTTTTCCGAATTTTATAATTAAGAAAAATTTTTTTTTGTATATAAAAATGTATTGTGTCTCAATATGATATGTTTTAACATATAAGGAAGATAGATTAATAACTTGATTTGCAGAAGCCTTTTTAATGAGTAATCATTCGATCTGACAGCTGTTGGAAAGCTCTTTTGTGATGTCCCCTTTGTGTCCCCTTTTTTTGTGAAATCCCCTTTTCCTCTTTAATATGCCGCACGATGCAATCTAGGAATCGAAATTTTGTTGCGCGTTATGATAAGCGATAATCGGAACCTCATTATGACGAGGTAATTAAATCTTCATTATCAACTAACGCCACAGGTTTTGTATCAAAAATTCAATCGATTCAAGTACGAATTGGACAAATCAATGATTTAATATTATTTTTATGCAGGATATGATAATTGTTTGTATACGTAAATAGATTCGTGCTAATTAATAAGAGAAATAAGATTCTAATAGAATGATCGATTTTCAAATTACTTGTTATTATGTGAAAGAATAATTCAATTGATCAAATTAAATACGAATTTTTGTTGAAAAAGGACCGACTTTTAACTCCGCTGGGATCCGTACCCTGGACCTTTCATTTGCCAGACGGGTGCTTAACTACTGAGAAGGTCAGCGGTCCTTAACTTAATTTCTCAATTCAAAATTCTTTTGACGTTTCATTTTCCAATTCAAGTATTCTACACTTTCTGTTATTCTAATCTCTAAAAATCCCTTTCCTTACCTTGACCCTTGAACTTTATTTTCTTATTCATGACCAACTTCTAACTTCCCATCCATTTCCTATACATTCCCGTACCTCTTCCTCGCTTGTTTATCATTTTCTTTAACATAATTTGACTACTATACTTTTAATTTCTTTTACCTGCTGTAAACATTTTTTTACTACCTCATCTTCCTCTTGCTCTCTCGAATCTCCATCAAACGGCTATGTCCTTTCTCACATTCTCGTACGTAATTCATGCATATGTACTTCTGTCCACCTCAAGATCCTGTATTTCTTAAATTGAGATTACCATTGTTCTCGCCCGCCTTTCTAATCCTGCAATCAAATCTTCCTCTTCCACCTCCAGACATTATCAATATATTTTCCTTTGCCCGCTATACATTTTCTTTTCCTCTTCTCATTCCTCCCCATTCAGACATTTTATTACAATGATGAAATTGATTCCTTCCTTCTTATTTTAACTCACTTCTCTCCTTCTTCTTTTCTTCTCTTCTTCTCTTCTTCTCTTCTCTTCTTCATCTCTTCTGCTCTTCTTCTCTTCATCTCTTCTTCTATCATTCTCCCAGTTTCTCGACTCTCCTCTCCTCTTCTTCCTGAAACTCTCTTCTCTTCTTGTTTCTGAAACCATCTTCTTCTCTTCTTTTTGGAACCCTCTTCTTCTCTTATTCTGTTCTTCTCTTCTCCTCAGATGAGATGAAGATATCTTCTGCTCTTCTTTTCTGCATCCCTGCCCTTCTTATTCTCTCATTTTCGAACACTCTTCTCCCCTTCTCATCTACTTCTCATCTTATTTCATTCCCTCAACTTCCTTCTTCTCTCAACTCTTCTCCTCTCATAAATCTTTTCTTGACTCTCTTCTTCGATCATCCCCTTGTTTCCTTTTTTCTTTTTCTCTTTTCCTCGTCTTCCCTTCTTCTCTCCTCCTCTTTATCTCTTCTTGTCTGCTTCTTTTTTCCTTTTCTTCTCACGATTCCCATCTTTTCTCCTCCTTTTCTCCTCACTTACTATTTTTATCATCTTCCTTTCACCTATTTACTCTCTTCTTATCTTCATCTACTCTTTCCATATAAACTCTCTTCTTCTCTGGATCTTAACCTCTCTTGTTCTCTTTCTATCTTTTACTCTTTTTCTCTGAGGTCACTTCTTCTATTCTTTCATTCTTCGCTTTCTCTCTTCTTTTTTTTCCTTTCCTTCATCTCTTTATCTCTTCTGCTCTTCTTCTCTTCATCTCATCTTCTATCATTGTCCCAGTTTCTCGACTCACTTCTCTTCTTCTTTCTAAAACCCTTCTCTTCTCTCCTTTCTGAAATCATCTTTTTCTCTTCTTCTCTTCTTCCTGGAACCCTCTTCTTCTCTCTTTCTGTTCTTCTCTTCTCCTCAGATGAGATGAAGATAATTTCTGGTCTTCTTTTCTGCATCTCATCTCTTCTTATTCTCTCATTTTCTCAACTCTCTTTTCCTCTTCTCATCTAATTCTAATCTTATTTTATTCACTCAACTTTCTCATTCTCTTCTTCTTCCAACTCTTTTCTTTCTCATAGATCTTTTCTTCTCTTAACTCTATTCTTCTATCCTCAAAAAAAATCCTTCTTGTTTAGGAATATTTATTTTTTGAATGGAATTAAATAAATTTTAATTTGTAATCGAAATATCCTTTAGTGTGTTAATCTTTCTTTTCCTAATTATTCTAAATGTGGTTGAAAATGTAATTATTTCCTAGAAAAATTGTTTTCATTTTAGTTGAAAATTAATGTTCTTTACTGGAGACTTAAATAACCTATGTATGGTCGAAGATGAAGAGTGCTTGTTTCAGTTTAAAATTGAATCTTTTACTCAGAATTAATATTTTTCTAAGAACAATTATTTATCCTTATTCAACAGTCATACTTTCGGGTTGATAATAAAAGTGCCTTATAAAAAATTCGCCTTTCTGGTTTAAAAATCTCACGTTATTTTTGCCCTTTTTAAACGTTTGGAAATGAATCTTCTTTATTTCGGATATCGAATAATCACGTTTTCCAGTCGGAAACTAATCATCTTGGTTAAAGTTCAACTATCTCAGTTAGAAATTAAATTTCTTTGTTTGAAATACAAATACTTTTTCGGAACCTTGTCCTTCTCGTTTGGCAATAATCTGTTCTACTTGAACATGGAACTACTTTATCAAAAAATATTTATTTTTCAGATTGAATTACATTACTCTGAATTTGAAATAAAAATTTTCTTTCGTGTAGAAATCATTCCTTCCTTAAGATTTATTATCCGAACTAATATTCCATTATTCTAAATGTTGTTAAAAACGTAACTTTTTCTTGGAAAATTCATCCCGTTTTGGTTGATAATTAATGTTTTTAACTAAGCAATGGGCTACTTTATAAAACATTGGTATCTTCTGGATTGAAATAAATTATTTTCGATTTAAAATCAAAATTTTTTATGATGTAAAAATCATTCCTTCTTCGAGATTCATAATTAAAATTTGATATTTCATTATTCTGATCGTAATAAAAAATGTAACTTCTTTCAGAAAATATATTCCGTTGCAACTGAAAAACAATATGTTCTTTCAAAATTAGGTTCATTCATTCATTTCCGAAAGTAGTATTTTTCAGTTGAAATTCGAATATTCCGTTAAGCATTCATATATTTTCAGGGAAAATCATTCATTTTGGTGTAACATTTATACAATCGGTACTACTGAACAGTTGTTTTATGAAAAACTCCATTTTATCGTCTAGAAATTTTATATTTTGCATAAAATATTTTCAACTGGAAATTTTTTTTTTTCTGTTGAGAAGCGATTTTTCTCAGTTGGAATTCAAATTTTTTATGAGAATTAATATTTCTTGGCAGAAAAAAAGGCTACAAAGTGTCATTTTAACAAGATGGAAAGAAACGCCGAAAAAAGGAGGAACAAGAAAAAAGTTCAGACCTTTTGGTTGTCCCTGTTTGTCATGGGGTCTGGCGCTGAGGGTTGGAAAAGACAATGGGAACAATCGAAGGCGACGTCACGCTTTTTTAGAAAATCGGTAAAATGCACTTTTTTCCGGAATGAATTTGAAAAAGACATGAAGAATAGGACGAGTCTGGCGACACGTTCAATGGGACCGATTCCGGCTTCTTCCTTTGAAAATTGTGTGTTAAGGTCAATTAGAGCCCACCGCCTCAAAACTCGACGCAGAAAGAACTGCTTGCAAAGTCAAAGTGAAGGGGAACAATTTTGTAGATCCTGATTGTCTTCATATTATTTTGTTTTTATAGAAATGGAGAATTTTTGTTTTGGAAGAAAAAATGCCCTCAAATTAATTTCGAGGGCATATTTCAGCTGGGGTTCTGAAGCCCCGTTCTCACTTACATTTCGAATTTCTTCCTCCTTTATAATCTGTCCCCTAAGGATTTACAGTGTATTCCTTCTTTTTTCTTCCATATTCATCTCCACTACTTTTTCTTTTCCTCCACTCTCTATTTTCTTCCATCAGTTCTTTTATCTCCATGGATTTCTCCTGCATATCTCCGTTCTCATACACTCCCACTATCTTCCATCTCTCTCCTCCCATCTTTATCCCTTCTACCCAAATCCTCAAATTTCTTCCATTATTACTCTCCTACCCGCCTCTGCTAGATATTCCTTCATTATTCTCATCACCATTCCTACCATGGCTCTGCCTTCCCCATTTTCCCTCTTTGCATTTTGAAATTCCCAACTGTAACCTCTTGGCAACCTCCTTCCCTACTCTTTCCCATTCTTTCTCATCTAGAAACGTTCCAAATTTCTAATATTTTCTAACTTTTCTCTCTAATCCTGCTACATTCCAGTACCATATTTTCCATTATCCCTTCCTCCCTTTCCGTTTTGCCTTCTACTATTTCTCATTCCCCCCTCTTCCCTTCCTTTCTCTTCCAGGCCCACCACCCTGCACTTTTAACTGACCTTTGTGTCTCTTTATCCCAATCCCACTATATATCTTGTATTTAATTTTCTCATACTGAACTTACGTTTCCTTTCCGCTCATTTTCTCTTCTTTTGCTATTATTCTTAACTTGCACTCCCTCTGATCTTCATTATTCTCAAATTTCACCAGCACCATTTTGTCCTTTTTTCCATCACTTCTTCATATATCCCTTGTTTCTTCTACCCGTACTTCGCATTTATCCCATCTAGTACTTCCTGTACACCTTCCTTTGAATTTCTCCCCTCCAATTTTATACGTTTTATACTATATTTTTCCTTCTTTCCTCTTTCTTACTCCTTTCCATTCTTCCTTCCATCTTTCTCAACCTTCCCTTATTCCCATCCTGCTTCTCACCCCCCCCCCTTCAACTTTCTGCATTGGGTGCCGTATCCTTTCAATCCTACTTTCTATCTCCTCTTATCTTTTCGCTGGTTCTTCCTACTTCTCTAGTTGCTGCTCTAGGATCTGCATCCTTTTCTCTTAGATATCTCTAACTTTCTCCCGCTCCTCCATTCCTCTTCTGGATTCCGCCATCATAGCGTACTGAAATTTCTATTGGTACTCAGTTACATTCTGAGCAAGAAAATTGATGAAATTGCACTATTCAAAAGAAAAAAATCTAAAATGAGCCAGAAAGACGTGCTCTTATACATTTCGAACTATTTTCCAAACTTTTAACAAAATAATAACATTTTTCAAACCATAAAAATGTTGAACCCAAAAAATGTTTTCATTCATGTGACAAATCGGAATTTGAAGTTTCCAAGTTTATCAAGTACATCAGTTTTCTACAAGCAAAAATTATTTTCAACCAAATATTTGCACTCTCGAAAAAAAATTGCTATCATAAAACATAAATTCGTGAAAAAGACGAAATTTTATCTAGAATATAAAATTTTGAAACCAGAAAAACTATGTAGCGGAATTGGAAGCAAAAGGTCTCAAACATTCTAGAAAAAGAAGAAAGGAAGAGAGAGGGGGGGGATGGGTAAACATGCAGTACTGTGGGGGAAGAAGAATGGAAGAATTCGGTAAAAAATAGGAAATAAGAATCTAAGAGACATGAAAGGGGAAGGAGGAGACGAAAATATAAAAAGAATTGAGAAATCATTGAGAAGATGAGAGATAACGTAAGGGCACCAGGAGACGAGGAAACAGTGAAAAGAGGATGGTGAGATGAGAATCCCAAGGAGGATAAAGAGAAGATGAAGGGTGTAAGAGAATGGGAATAAGGGGAGATTGACAAGAGACGTAAACGAGAATAGGAGGAAATGTCCGACGATAAGAGAAAGAAGGAAAAGAGCATACAGGAGGTAGCGAAAGCAGAAAGGGGAGAGAAGGTATGAGACCTGATAAACAGGGAATGGAGAAGGAAGATAGTGGATGTGCATACAAAAAAAGGTGGTCGAACGGAGTATTGCAAAGGTTTTTTTCTCTTGAGGATGTGAAATAAGAAGTAAGAAGGAAGAAGGGAAGTAGATAGAGAGAAGGGGAGGATACGGGAATAATATAAGCAAGGAAGAAGTGAATTAGGTAATAAGAAGGCATGAAAGAAATAAAGCAATAGGAGAGGATGATCTGGAGAATCTGGAGTACGTAACAAAGTACAAATAGGAGGAGAACGATACGAAAAAAGAAGACAGTTCAAGTGATTTCATTCTTGAAGGAAGGGAAGGATAGAAAGTTAGAGGATTATCGAGGACAAGCATGGAGGTCGGATAGAAGAGGGAAGGAGTATCCTACATAACCAGACGGGCTGTACGAAAGGAACAGGAATAACTGATAACATATACGTTCAAAAATATGCAGTAATCTAAGTGTTTGTGTAAACAGGGGGTGTGCTGGTTAACTGCAATAGAAGGGGAAGTAGATGGGGGCCCATTGAAGAAATTTGAGAAATGTTCCTGGAATAAAGGTATAAAGAGAGGATATAAAATGAAGAGATGGGAGATGCGAGAAGCAAGAAAGAAACACACAGAAGGGAGAAGATCAGGCGGCTTAGTATCAGGAGTAGGAAAGGGTATGTTGCTAGAAGAGGGATCAGAGGAGGATAGCAAGAGAAAGGCAAAGTGGGAGAATGGAGTATTGTAAAGAGATAAATGGGGAGCCAAGGAGAGAAGTTGGTTTAAATAGGAAGGAACAGGCAGGAAGGGAAGAGGAAATAGAAGGAAATATATACTGGGATAAAGAATGTAAGGGGGGTAAGAATAAAAAGAATTGTGTAAGTAAATATAGAAGAGGAGAGATTAGCAAAATCGAGTATAATAGGATAAGACGCGAGCATGCGGAAATGTCCAACGAAAAAAGTCAGGAGGGAAAGGAAAGATGTATAAAAGAGGTGGAGAAAGCAGTAGAGGAAGGAAAAATATGGGAGGTTATAAACAGGGAAAGAGGAAGGAGAAAGGGTGTGAATGAAGATATAAGAATGACAGAATGGACTAAGCACTTCAAAAGACTGTGAGGAAGAGAAGAAAGGAAGGTTAGAGAAATGAGGAGAAAATAGAAACGGTATATAAGGGTAGAAAAAAAAGACAGAAGAGGATGGCATGTAGAATGAAGCATCAAAGAGAAACTGAAGAAGGAAAAGGAAAGTCAAATCGCACAAACATGTCTAGGTATGATTAGGTTGAGAGAGAGGAAAGGCAACACAGAAGGTTCAAAATAAGGAGGTGAAGGACATCAAATGAGGAAAGAATGTGATACTCAAGAAGTGAGTGCATAATCACAAAAGATAGAACTGGAATTGATGGTGCGAAAGGGAGTAAATGGAATGAAATAGCACTGATAAAAAACTGGTAAAAGGAACAAATTTCCAAAACTGATTTCCAAACATGCAGAACAGAAATGTCTAATTCATGAATAAGTTCAGATAAATTAGCAGCAAAATGAAATAGCTCACACAGATCAATAGATTTAATATTCTGATAACCTCCGTTTATTTTCAACCTTGCGTTACTTTTAAGTGCTCTCGTAAAACTATAGGTTTCTGTTTTATACATAGAATGACAATCGATATTTAGTGGTGTTTTCAGCTAGGAAGACGGAAAATTATCTGGTGTTGTGTGCACTAGATCTTCTTATAGGTAGTCAGCAAATCGCGTGCTGGTTGTGGCACGGTTAGTTATCTAGATGGTTATCTCATTGGCTTATCAGTAATTTATCTGAGCAAGCATTAACGTTTGCTTGGCGTTAGCGTGCTACGTCCAACCTTCACGAGTCTAAGTTATTCATTATATGGAACAATCCATGTACCTATGGTGTACGTGTGCGTACCTTAAAAAAAACTTCATTTAATACTAAATTCGTGGAAAAATTTGGGGAGATTCACTCAAAAGTTGTATTTTTAATTTGAAATAATAGTCTCAACTACATCCTTCAGGGAATAATGAGAGACGATTTTCACATTGCTGTTCTGATTTCAAATGATTTTAAGTTTATTCAGATTGTGTGCAGAATAATTTGATATATATATATATATATATATATACTAGAATCCACTATGCCACTACACATTGTTTTGACGCAGAACGCAATACGAATTACGCAATACCCAGTACGCAATATGCAGTTCTCAATGCGCAGTACGCAATACGCAATACGCAGTGCGCGATACGCAGTGCGCGATACGTAGTGCGAGATACGTAGTGCGCGATGCACAGTACGCAATATGTGATACGTAGTTCGGCACGGGTATTATGCAATATTAAGTACTGAAAGCGCAGTACGCAATACGAATAACGCAATACGCAATACGCAGACCTCAATGCGCAGTGCGCGATATGCAGTACGCGATACGCAGAACGTGATACGTAGTACGCGATACGTAGTACGTGATACGTAGTACGCGATACGCAGTACGCGATACGTAGTACGCGATACGCAGTACGCGATACGCAGTGCGAGGTATGTAGTGCGAAATACGCAGTGCAAGATATGCAGTGCGAAATATGCAGTGTGAGATACGCAGGACGCAATACGCGAAGCGCTATACGCAGTATGCGATACGTGATACGTAATACGTGGTGCGCGATGCACAGTACGCAATATGTGATACGTAGTTCGGCATAGGTATCACGCAATATATAATATTCAATGCGCAGTATGCAATACATAGTGCACAATATGAAATACGCAGTACGCGACGACGCAGTACGCATTGATACAGATTTGAAGCCTCAAAAATGATATGTCAATCTAGTCAGAACCCAGCCTGATCCCAGACAACTCTTCCACACAAAGATTAGTGCGGAAGTTCGATTTTGCTCAAACTGTCATTTCTTGAAATGTATCTCTTTCCAGCATCTCTATACTCGGAAGGAAAGATAATTATTCAAGTTTAGATAAAGAACGACCTTAGATGGTATCAAGCACAGAAGCGTCCATTAGCGAGGCAAAACGGCCTATCTATTTATCATCAGATAACAAGACGCTTATCTCGAAGAGTCGACGAGATAGCCTAATCGTTGCGTGCCTCTGCGGAGTAGGCGTAGTGGTCATTTCTTACTCCTTCCATCTTTTAACTTATAACTTATGGTGTATACCTTTTTCGTCATCAGTCAACCATGTTAACTCCTAAATTATCATTATTGTTGTTATTATACTTCACAGAGCCTCGTCGTGACGTCTTTATGCAAATGCGTAGCATTTATTTTTCCCTTGAGGAAATTATAGTTGCGTGTGAAAGGAATGTGGGACAGATCGATTCCAAATCTAATTTTGTTCTCTGTCGCTACACTCTTATCAATAAAAATTATTTTGTCAAGAGATATCAGTTTTTTTACAATGTATTCTCATAACTTAACCCCTCTACATCTTTTTTGAACATTTTTCTTCTTATTTTTCTTCTTTCACTGCTCTGGGTCTTTGAACTTCTATCTATTCCTTCTCCTTTCCTCCGTGCCCTTAAATTTTTTTTAACGTTCTCTTGTAATCCTCTCCTCTCTTCCTTTTCTCTCATACATCCATCCCATTGATGCTCCCGTCTCTCCTCTACCCATTCGTATACTCTGCATTCCCTCTAATATATAATCAACCTCCCTAAACATTGCACCCTCTTCTTCAATTTATAGTTGCCATCTAGCTATTATTGTACATGATACTCCTTTCCTTATTACCTTGAACCATTTATTGCACCGTGATTACCATATCCTCCTCCATCTGTCTGTTATTCGCATTTCTCTATCTCTTTTTGAAATTCATCATAACCTCAAGTGCTTTCTGCTACTATTTTCAGAAATTTATGAAGATTTTTTGTAATTCATGATAATCATAGGGGCAATTTATTGTTACTTGAGATAAATTACCCAGAATTGAATTTGAAAATTTCTATAAATTTGGGAAAATTTTCGGTAATTTATGGTAATTCCACAAGGAAATATGGTAACATACCATAAATTACTTGAAATTTATTCCAAGA
>WSXT02071297.1:0-12299 GCA_011762715.2 Neuroterus valhalla | reverse complement strand
TGAGAGCTTCATTCTCCATGCCATCCTCTCCTGTCGCTTTATTTCTTTTTAGCCTTTCGATTGCCTCGTTTACTTCCTTCCTACTTATATCGTTTTTATTTTCCCCTCCTTCATTTGTTACCTTCTTCTCTTCTTCTCTAGCCTCAATTCCCCCCCCCCCTAACAGTCCTTTGAAGTACTTCGTCCATTCACTCATTTTAATATCCTCATTCACCCCCTTCCTTCTTCCTCTTTCCCTATTTATCCCCTTCTATACCTTTCCTTCCTTCCCCGCTTTCTCCACTTCTTCCTTCTATCTTTCCTTTTCCTTCTGCTTTTTCTCGTTCATTATTACCTTATATTCTCGCTTCCTCTTGTTGTACTCCCTTTTGCTAATGTCTCCTCTTCTCCATTCTCTTACACTCTCCTTTATTTTCTCTTTACATTCCTTACATTCGTCATCCCACCATCCTATTCCTTCAATGGTGTCCTCCTCTTTTGGGGTTACAGCCTCTTTTACCTTATCTATTACCCCCTTCATTCTGCCCATTTGGAAAATGTTTGATTTCTTACAATCCTGAATTTCGTTTGGCAGTTAACCAGAGGTTATGTTCATATAATTTAGCTTAGCCTATCCCAAGAAGATATCAATATCTTTGGTCTAACTCTAAGCTGCATTAACTGTTGTTGATTACCAACTTAAATTCAATGAAAGAATAAACTTTTATTATTAAACATGTTTTGTGAAAATCTTACTTATAAATCTGATTGAAAGTGTGAACTTAGATCTTTTTGTCATTATGTTTTCAGTAGGGAAATGAACAGCGAAATTGCCATTGGTAAAAAAACAGAAATCGGATTTACCAGTAGAATTTTCAAATTAAATCAAATATAAATTGAACATGGATAATCAGGTAGAAGTCACAGAAAAACCGAGAAGAATCAGTCGTAAAAGGAAGCTTGAAACGAACCTCTGTTATATAGATTTAGTTATTATTTTTTATAAATAATTTAAAATTTTCAATGTTAAATTCTAATTATCTAGGAAATTCATGTTAATACAAAATTAGGAACAATTTTATATTTTGTATCAAATTCGGTTGTTACGACTAGAAAAAAATGATTAAAATCCAAAAATTATTATTTTTCGTTAATATGAAATTATTCATAATGTTATTAGCTTAAATTATGATATCTATAAACAATAATAATGCAATTCCTACGTTAAATCTTCTATTTTTAAACTATATTCAGAGATTGGTTCATTGGAGGGTTAGGTTAAAGCAGCTCCAAGCTGTACCTCGCCCTTTGGGCTCTTATGCTATTAATTCCTGTTATGTACATACATTTATGTTCGGGTATGAACCCAATAAAAATTTATTATTAATATTAATTATCTAAACAAAATTTATAATTAGATAAAGCGTGCCGTCAAAAAGCTCCACAAGCCTTCAAAGTAAATTTGTAGCGTGAATACTTTCAGGAGTTCTTTTTCTATGGTAATGGATCTAACTTCAATCACATAAAACAATTTTTGAAATATTTTCTAAAAAAATATAATTATTTCAAAAGTTCCCTGTATTTGGAGAATTATTCATATAGGTCACACTTTTCTCGTCGCAAAGAAATCGAATAATTTTCGAATAATCTGATTCCCAACTATGATTTTCTGAATGATCACAAATTGACTTCAATGCGCAAGAAGAAAAAATATTTGTCCTTTCGAAACAAATGAATGAAAACTTCTTTCCGTCTGGAATAACTAGAACGAAATAATTGTTCCATGCTTGTATTGCATTTTGTTCAATAATAATAATAATAATAATGATAAAATGTTTAATATTTCTGATAAATTTAATTTATAGATTTTTCCTCTTTGATGAGGCAGAGTGCTCATTTAATGAGCACCAAAGTTATTACGACCAACTATATTTTGAAGCTAATTTTATGAATAAACCAACATCTCGTACAAAAAACAAAAGATTTGTTTTCCAAATGATTATGTATGTCGGTTGAAAGTTCAAATTTTACAGTTGAACAAAAGCGGAAAATTTTCACGTCCATAGTTGGAAAATTCATAGGAGCAAGATGAGAATGGAAGGAGTTTTTCCTGGAACGTGATGGTAAAAGAATTTTCTTGATTCCTTAGCAACCCCAGTCACTCACTAGATTTTCACTACGGGCGATAAGAACTCCGTTACTGATGTCAATATAATAAAAGATTTATCATATAAACTGTCACTGACTGCATTATCTCATATCTGAACTTGAGTAGTTTATTTTCCGTTTTTAAACATAGAAAGGTCTTTTTATCACATTCTTAAATGAATTAATAAAAGTGTTGTAAAACAAACTTGCTCGAGTGAGAGCTTGCTCTTTGCTTGTAGAAGAGAATAAGGAGTTCCGCAAACCTATTAAGAACAGACAAAATGATTTCAGGATATTTGAGGAGCTGATATGAGAATTAGGGTTTAGGACTTGACAAGCAACAGTTATAAATTTGATTTACAATTCTCAACGGCCTTCCTGTTAGTTACTGTAAAGTGCTGGAAAAATAGATGAAAATTAAATAGAGATGCTGTATATTCCCTTTGCAAATTTATGCTTTGAATATCATTCTTTCTAACAAATTAAATTTGATACATTTTCAGAATCTTATTCATTTTTGGTTCCAGAAGTTTTTCACACATATTTTTCCAAATTCTGACGCAAACCAGGTCTTTCCTTCAATTAGTGAGCTGAAGCGAAATAACTTCAGTTTCTTTAAAATCCTATTTATTTAGTTTCCACTCTCTCTTCCGAAATTGCTATCTACTGTTTAAAATAATACTTCTATTCAGGTGCAATCCATTAAGAATGAAGAATAATAGTGAAATTTTCCCTATTTTTCAATCTTCATAAATTGAACAGTAAAGCAATAAAAAACGTGAAGAAATAACGCTTGTGATGAAGAGGAAAGATCCCACAGAAAAGTTAAAAAATACCGGATGAATAAATTTGCTTATACAAGTTGTTGATAACAAAGTCAGTTAAACGTGTTCAGCTTTTGATTGTTATTCGATAGTTCTACATACCTTATCCTCAAAAACTGTTTAAAAAATGCATTGAATCAATGGAGAAAAGCATAATTTAATCAAAATAACAATTTCTATCCGAAAATAGATGTAGTAAAAAATGCACCAGAAAATGGCGATCTTTTGTCATACATTAACAAATGAGAAACTAACGATATTATTTCTTAACAATCTCAAAAGACCTTTAGAAAATTTAATAATCTCTAATTTCAATGAAACACTGAAAAATCGGTTAAGGCATACGACCTCTAGAACTGCTTGAATTGAATATTCTACCTAGAATATGAAGAGCGTTTCCTGAAGTGTGAACTTCGAAATGGTTAAAAGGATTCCGAGGGTGTATCTTCAAAGGCCCATGGAGTTTCCACCGGAAGAATTCTAGAACATTGGCGACCTCTGACATTGCCCGCCGCCCTATATAACCGATCTAGATCAGACTCCATGACACCATATTCTCACTATTTGAAAATGATTATCAGTCCAGTATATTTTATCGGATTCCTTTACATATGTATTATTGCAATTCATTGGGTAAGACAGATTTTTTTTGTCATCTTTGGGGTACCATATAGAAAGCTCAAATCCAAGTTTTCGACCATAAACCCTTTGCAGGTTCTCCGCCATTTAAATTAAGAGGTTATTCCTTGTATCGAGAATGAAAGCCGTATTTTTTATTTATTCAAGAAAACAGTTCACACAATTTTTCAGAAGAAAAATGAGTTTTACAAATCAATATATAAGATGTTTTTTCGTATCTCGCTTATTTATTGCTTAACAATCGATTATACAGATAAAAAGAGGGTTAAAAATTTTCTTAACCGAATATCTTTTCTGATTTCGGTGCTATCGCAAACTCGGTTCGATCGGTGCGATCGGTGCGATCTTCTTCAATTTTTGTTTAAAACTTTTTTTTGTAGGAAATATTGTTTATTCATCGTAGCGTCTGAAATTTGCGTGGATCATTTTTTAGACGTATCTTATCTAGCGGGATTAGACAAAAAAGTGCGATTTTCCCAAAACATCAATCTATTTTGGAACGTTCGTTGAGATGCATCTCGTACCGCCAACCAACGATGAGTGATTGTTCTATTTGTAAAAAGGCGTTGAATTTTTCCTATATAATAATAATATGTAATGATCTACAGAAACCTTTAAATAATCCTTATTAAAAATTATTCATTGCTATCGACATTGATGAGACACGTTTTTCTTTCTTTTTGCGTGAATTTTAGTTTTTTGTCGTAGGGAATTTTGAGAATATCGACGAAAAAGTCGACTTTCCTTCATTGCAAGATGTTATTATTCTTTATAAATCAATAACTTGGCTGAGGATTGTCCAATTGTTTGAACTTGAATTTGTCTTTCTTTGAAAAAAATTACTTGCAATGGTGATTCCTGAAGAAAAATCAAAAAATTTTGCAACCTGAAATCTCAATGTTGCATCAGTATTTTGTCCCTCATTTTTTTCAATAACGAATAAGGTGAGTAAACATGGTTTTTTATTAATCCTCATTTACCAAAAATAATTTTTTAAAACTATGATTTCCTGAAATCCACGTGCAATTCTGTCAGTCATTTTTATGATGTATTCTTATGAAATTCTATAATTTCACTAAAATTGGTTCACTCACAAAAGTTTTCTTCTCATTTCATCAGTAAGGATTCACTATCGGTGAAGTAAAATTTTATAGCTCAATACATTTTTTGAATAACTTTGATTATTATGGAAAAAACATCAACACTTTTTCAACTCGACAGTTATCACCTTGCGTGAGTTTACGAAAATTATTTAGCGTATCATAATAATATACCGACGAATTTCAAAGTCATGCATCCAATTTTACTATATTTATCTAAATTTTTTTCCAAAAAATTATGCCTTGCTGAAATTTGAGTTATATTTGTTCAACAATTTAACGCTGCTACAGATATGCTGTTGATAATATTAAAGGCGTAGAAACATTGGTTGTGAAATTCAGAATATAATAACACATTTTGAAGGATTTTAAAATAATACATTATCAATTAAACACAGAATTTTTCTCGATAAAACTTATAAAGTAACTCACGTGATTTGGAAACTTTTGAGCAGAGAAGTTTTTGATTTTTTTTTCACTGCGAGGTAATGAAAATCGAAAATTTATTGAGCTCCGTTGAAAAATTTTGTTGTCGAAAGTGAATATCTATTAATAAACTGATACAATAATTCTATGGCCTAAATATTTTGTTGGTAAAAAGATACCTGTACAATTTCGAGAAAATAAAGCACATAAACAACTGCCAAAATTGCACTTTGACTTCAAAAAATCTTAGTCCCCAAGCAACGAATTTTGACTGAATGGGATTATTATTGTATATTGTTCCTTTAAATAGCTTGTTATTATTATTTTAGAAGTGAGTTAAATTAACTGCATCTAGTATCAATCTATATTAGCCAAAATTCGTTAGCTGGAAACTACGATTTTTGAAATCAAAGCGCAATTTTCGTAGTTATTTTAAGTCTTTCTTTCTTCAAGATTTATGATTGGACTAAAAATTGTTGTATCATCAAAGTTCTCGTTCAGTCCATCATCAAGGATAGCATTTGAAGCAACAATTTATACCTCAATGAATTTTCAAATTTTATTACACTCACCGCTTGGAAGGGGGCCAGTATCGGGGGTTGTGGTCCTCTGGCGATAGCAATTAAAAATTCAGCTCGAACCAGATTCGAAGCGACGACTGACTAGGTGAAGGTACTCTCTTAGTTTGAACCAGTCAAATTTTCACTATTTCAATCAGTAGCCCTCTTTTTCACTGGTAAAGCAGTGACTTTTCTATTTTCATTGGGGAATCAGTGAATGTTAGTAAAGAATTTTGAAAAAGTTCTCACTGAATTGAATTAGTGTCATCAAAACCACTGGTTCCCTAGTGATTTATATCTACTGTTTCATTCAGTGGATTGATTCGGAAATTTATTTATGTTTTAATCAAATCCAAACTATTAGGAAATCGTTTTTGTACTCTAGAACTTATTATTTTTGTTGGAGATTTGAATTGATCTTTTTAAACTTTCTTTTTCAGTAAAACTGAAAATCTATTATTCTGTGATCTTCGAATGCACATCTTGTTCAGTTTCTGATAATAAAATGCAATTCAAACATTTTTATGAGAAATTATCAAGTTACTGGTCCAGTTCAGTGAATAACCCACTGGTCAATTCAGTGACGTCTTTTTTTACTGGTAGAACTAGTGAAATACGTACGACTGACCGAATCAGTGAATTTTCACTGATTCTCAGTGACCGACTTCTAGCTGTTTCAATCAGTGAAATCTCACTGAAAACCAGTGAAATTCTACTGGTTCAAACTAAGAGAGTAAACACTCAGGACCGTATGTATAGTCTCGTGAATACGTGCGTCGCAAATCTGCAAGTAAACAACTTCTATTCTACGCATTGCGGTACTGCCTTTTCAAGGCTGATGGGCTGTCGTGCTGCGATAAGGGCCCCGGCAAGCGGCGAGTGTACATTACTTTGGAAGAAAATCAAACATTTATCGACTCGAAGTTTTCATTTCACGTGAGTTTTTTTATTTATGAATTTTTTCTTCAAATAATGTTTATTTCCTATGTAATATTCTTATGTTTTTTAATGTTCAATCATATTTTGAACCTTGAAAAAAATATTTTAATACTATCAGCAGCATATTCCCAACTACCGAGTACGGTGCGCGCAACTTTCAAACGCTACGATGAATAAAAAATTGCTCCTACAAAAAAATGTTTTAGATAAAAATTTTAGAAGATCGTGTGAATTGCAACTCTTGTCTCATAAGTTTCGCGATAGCACCAAAATAAAAAAAGATATTCGACCCACAAACATTCTCAACCCTCTTTTTATTTGTATACTCGATTGTTGAGCAACAAGTAAACGAAATACGAAAAATTTTTTATGTATTAATTTGTAAAACTTATTTTTCCTATGAAAAATGGTATGAACTGTTTTCTTGATTAAATAAAAAATACGACTGTTATTCTCGATACAAGAAATCACACCTTAATTCAAGATGGTGGACAACCTGCAAAGGGTTGATGGTCGAAAAATTGGATTTGAGCTTCTTTTATGGTACCCTAAAGATGGCAGAAAAAAATTTTCTTACTCAATGAATTGCAATAATAAAATCTCTATATACTGGGCTATATTGAGTCAAGGAAATGTGTGTTCAAGTCCGATACCTGACGGTCTTCTGTTTACTCCCATTCGACTCAACATACATTGCATACCTACCACGCAGCTTCCGATCTATCAATGGACCTTCACTTTATTTATTTTCTATTGCTACTACCACTGCGCTCACTGAAATCCGGCCGCGTAATCAGAATTCAGCACATGTTCGTGCTAAACCAGAGTTGAAATGTGGGAAATTGTGAGTTGATTCGAAATGAATCACAAGATTTTCTTTGCTGTCCTTCATATTCCAAAAACACGTAAAAAATTTTTATACAATATATTTCCTTCAAGAATATACGAAAAATCTTTGGATTTTATTTCCCTTTTCTCTTAAATTAAATCTTACTAGATGACGTATTATTTCCAGATGACCAATTGCTGTTCCGATTTCCTTCTTGAAGTATTTAATTATTCGACTTTCCATTTGTCTTTTATTTTATTTTGAAACTTTAATAAATGTTCTAATTGAAGTCGGAATTTTAAGCTTCCTGGATTCCAACAGAACTTTTTCCAAATGAAGAGATTTCAAATTCTACTCAAATTCTCATTTTTTCGTTCAACTCTTAGGAACAAATTACATCATATTTCCAGATCCTCTCCGGTATGTAATCTAGATAACTTTATTGCAGTGTGCATGAATATTTGCAGTGCAGGTCGAGTACAACCTAAAACATCAATTATAAACCAAAGTTCTGTAAGTAGTTTGCCTAGAGGGCTTTGCGCGTTAGTATTTCTTGTTGAGGGTTGCCGACGATTAATTAAGACTGACCTAATCATAAGAAAATTATTTACCATGAAACGAAAATTGAATAACCATATCGTCTGGATATTGAAATAAAGAGAATTAAAAATCAATGGATGTAAAGTGAAGTGAAGGAAGTATTTTAATTCAAACCAATACCAGATAAATTTCAATTGATAACTTTTATCTACTTTCAAGCCTATTTTGATATAATTAACTTTCATAACAAGTAATCAGTAATTTGAAAATAAAAATTCCTTGATATTTATTCATTAAAAAAATTGCATTTTTAGGGACTTGGAATAAAAACTTTTTCTCTCTAATAATGGTAGCTTGATCTTCAGAATCTTCAGTAACCGTCTGCCTGAATACTGGCTTTTACTACTGCGATTTCCTTTAGAGCATAAAGCCCGTAGATTTGGCTCACGACACTTGCAATCGCCTTCCTACGCAAGTGTAGGCCGAACAGATTTATGTTCATGGGGATAACGGCTCTGATCGTGTTCTTTCAATTTCACCACTGTGACCATTACATTATTTTCCTCTTTAGCCGATTTAAGTTTTTATTTTTAAAACTCTTTCTGTTTGCGTCATACCTACAAAAATAGTAATATTAATATTATTAATTGCAAAAGTGTTTCAGGTTTTACATGCAAAATAAATTGTATAATGTATCGCAGAAATAAGGAGATAATTCATGAAATTTCTTTACCCTTTCGAAAATTTTCACTTTTCTAAGTTTTGATCCTCACAGAATCTGAAATTTAAAAATATATGAGGCTCAAGATGCAGATTACATAAGCCTTTTGTAAGCAATGATATTGACTACACTGTCCTTTTAACAAAACAAGCTATCTGTTTTAGAAATATTTCTGATTACTAGGCTTTGACATTTATAATTTTGAAACTCTCTCTTATTTTTCAACATTTACCAGACAATGAACCTGGATCATTTCAAGCTTCTCTTACCATTCGTTTACAAATGTTACAATTGCTAAAACCTTCTGCCTCATAAAATCCTCTGCACCGTAAAATAAGAGAAGTCAAGTCCAAAGTAAAAAGGTTCATAAAATACATGAAACATGAGACCTTGTGGCAACTATATAAGAAAGGGCGACGTTTTTTCACCAAATGAAAATATTTATTCCTTTTCTGTTATCACATTCTCATCATAATAAGAAGGTATTGGTTTTATGTGAAAATCGACTTTCATGGAATTTATGAAATCTCCACGTTTTGAGACCTCCTGATTCCAAAAATTAGTTTTCACGTTGGTTTCTGTCTGTCTGTTGTCGTTGTCATCGTCGTTGTGGTCTGTATACTCCATAACTTTTGGAGGAATAATCGGATTGGATCGCCCTCTGGCACACATTTTGAGGGACCAAAAAGAAAGGTCAAGTTGGTTAACTAGCTATTTTGGATGAAAAATCAAAGAGGGGGAGCACATTCTCATCGCGCGCTTCGCTCGCAAGTTTGAGCGCGCCTATAGCGATCTCCTTTCGGGTCTCGCGCTTCGCGCTCGATGGTAATGTTACCTCACGTTACGCGCTTGGCCCTTCTACCTCCATACAGTTGTATAAAAAGCTCGTGAAACTCAAAAGCGAAATGTCGACTACTTTAATTTGATGAGTGCGGATTCTCTCTTGGTAAAGTTTCTATGGCTTTAACGAATACATTCTCATCGCGAGTCTCGTGTTGCGCATTCGATCAAAGTTTGTCTGAAACGGTCGAGAAGTTTTGTTGCTTCACTTTTAAATTCTCATCATTTAAGATTGAGAAAGTATAAGAATCGTCTGAAATTTCACATCTTGAATTTTCAACGGATCTCCACGTTTCTAGACCCACTGAAGCCGAAAATCAAGTTATGTCGATGGTGTCTGTCTGTTGGTCTGTACGTGCGCATGTCCGGCCGTCCAGTGAGAAAAATTATAACAAATTTACAGATATTTTTCGGGTGAAAAACTTTTCTGTATCAATCTTCTGTGTTACCCTTAGTCATTATATCAGAAACTTTATTATTTCATTTTGATAGTTATTTTTCCCTGATTGAAATGAAAACTACATATCCTGTTGAAGGAGTTAATAACACATATAAAAAAATTTTCCTGGTGAAAAACTTGCTTCTATTTGATTTTTCCCAAGCTCGTGTCAATTGTCCAAAAGTTTACTTTTTTCATGTTTTATATGATTTTTTATGAATGAAGCAAAAACTACTTGTCCTATCAAAAAGTTGAATTTAGCGAATTTGTAGATCTTTTTTGGTGCACAATTTTAGTTTACTTATATTTTCCTGTACCTTACATAGTTTGACTGAAAAATTGATCTTTCTATTTTTCATTATTTTTTGTGCGACCAAAATTTGAATTTTCTTTTTTTTTGAGAAAACTCGAAAAATTGTAAAGATCATCCTGGAGGGCTTATTTTCGTTTATAGTTTTGAATTTTGAAAATGCCACAACTCCGACAATTTGGTTTTTATCGAAAAAAATGAAAAGGGTAAATTGTTTCACTTTTTACCTACTACAAGAAACCGTACTTACAATTTTTGAGTCTTGGAAAACAAGTCCAAAGATATTTTTAAAATGCTCCCCCTCTTTTACTTTTGATCCGAAATAGCTGGTCAAAGAACTCGACTTGATTTTGGGTCCCTCAAAATGGGTGCCGAAGTACGATCAAATATGATCATTCTTTCGGAAGTTATCGAGTTCATAGATTATTTTTCATTATTTTTTGTGCGATCAAAATTGGAATTTTCGATTTCTTGAGAAAATTCAAAAAGTTTTATTCAATTTTGCGTTATTTGGCTAAAAATTCTAATTTTCTTTTATAATTTCGAATTTTGAAAATACTATGACTCTGACAATTTAGTTTTCGTCGAAAAAATGATTGGGATGAATTGTTTTACTTTTTACGTGCTACAAGAAATTGTACTTACAATTTTTGAGCTCGTTAACGAACTCGACCTGTCTTTTTGGTCCCTAAAAATGTGTGCCGAAGGGCAATCCAAGCCGATTAGTCTTTCAAATGGAGTATACAGACGACAACGACGACAACAGACAGACACCAACGTAAATACTACTTTTCCGGAATGAGGAGATCTCAAAACGTGGAGATTTAATAAATTCCGCGAAAGTCGATTTTCACATAAAACCAATACCATCTCATTATGGTGAGAATGTAATATTCTGTGAACTCGATAACTTCCGAATGAATAATCACATTCGATCGTACTTATTCACACGTGCCCAGGGACCAAAAAGACAGGTCGAGTTCGTTAGCCAGCTATTTTGGGCGGAAAATTAAAGGGAGGAGCATTTTGGAAATTTTTTTGGTCTTTTTTCTCCACGACTCAAAAATTGTGAGTAGGGCTTCTTGTAGTACGTGAAAAGTGGAACAATTTATCCGAATGATTTTTGGGTTAGAAACAAAATTGTCAGAGTTGTGGCATTTTAGAAATTAAAAAATGTAAACGAAAATGGAATTTCCATCCAAATAACGCAAGATTGAAGAAAAAGTAAGAATGAAAAAGAAGACTTCTTTTTGGGAGCCGTACAAGATCTTTTATACAACTTTTTGAATTTTCTCGAGAAATCGAAAATTTCTTCTGCAAGAATAATCAAAAAATAAAAAATTGCAGTTTAAGAACAAAATTATTCTTCGAGAGAACATCTACAAATTTTGTTAAACTTTTTTTTCTTATGAGTTTTTTTTTATAGTTTTGGTATTAATAAAAAAAAAAAAAAAAATTTCAAATCAAATTCATGTTTCTATCAAAATTCAACGAGATACAAAGAAAAGTTTGAAGACATATGCATTTGTTGCATTAGAGTTAAAAGTAATATAGAAATGTTCGCGTTTAGGACAGATTCTGATCGAGTGCGCAGCACGAGACTCACGATGAGAATGTACTCGTTAAAGGCAGAGAAGCCATACAAAAGAGAATTCACAATCATCAAATAAAGCAGTCAACATTCTACTTTTCATTTTCAAAAGCTCTATACACAATTGTAGGGAAGTACAAAGACCGAGCGCGTATTGCGAGGTAAATTCAAAACCGAGCGTGGTGCGCAAGGTACATTTATTATCGAGCGCGAAGCGCGAGGTCCAAAAGACGCAAGCCGTAGGTGCGCTCAATTTTGCGATCGAAGCGCACGATGAGAATGTGTCCGCGCAGTAGGCAGATTGTTACATTCTCATCAGAAAAGGTATTAAATTTGTGTAAAATTTGACCCAGCGCCCGCCCCCAGTCGGCGTCTCTGCGCCGCCGCGCACAAGCGCGCCGCAACACCGCAGAC
>WSXT02071275.1:0-12300 GCA_011762715.2 Neuroterus valhalla | reverse complement strand
CCACTCTCAAAATCTCTCCTTCATTTGCTTATTTAAAACTTCTCTACTTTTAAAGTTCATGTGCCACACCCCACCCCCCCCAACAAATTCATGGCTACGGGCCTGATCATGAGGCAGAGAACAGGAGGGGGGGGGCATATGTGGTAAAGTTACAGACGTTCACTGAAATTAAAAATCTTTAGTTTAGAATTTCATTATATTCTTGGAAAGTCAACTTTATTTGTCCAAAACTACAACACTCCCACTATGTGGTTGGGAATTCAACTACTTTGCTTGCAATTCATAATTCTAGTTGAAGATTCATCTTTTTGGTGTAAAATTTAGATATTGTGTTAAAAATGTACTCATTATATGAAAAATGTTACTTTTTGATGAAGGATTCAGATACATAGTTGAAATTTATAGTAAAAAATGAATGCATTCGTTGATGTCCATGTGAATATTGAACTACTTGATAGAAAATACCTTTTTTTTTTTGAAGAAAAATGGTATATTTTTTTGAATATAAGGTTGTTCAGTCAAAACAAAGCTATTTTGTAGGAAAATAGTACTTTTAGGTTGAAAATTCCACATTTCCATCTCGATTTCCAAACAAAACCCATCTTTCCGGCTCACAAATTGAAAATATTGTTAGAATTGTTCGAAAATTCAACTTTCTCGTAAAACTTGCCTGTTTGTCTCGAATATTCAACAATTTAGTACAAGATTCAATTTTTTTTTGTTTCAAAATTTAATAGTTTTATTGTAAATCAAATTCTCTTCTTTGGTGTTCTGGGTGAAACATACTTATTAGAAATTTGTATCTGATGTGTTATGAAGAAAAAGTTTTTGAACAAAAAATTCAGATGCTCCATTCTTGTTTACACTTATGTTCTTTGATGAGAAATTCAACTATTTGGTTGAAACTTCATATATTTTGTTGAAAATTTGTATTTTCTTGGTAGAAAACTATCTCCTTAATTGGATATTTCAATTTAATTGGGCAATCCCATAATCGAGATTTATTATATTGGAAGTATTCACAATTTAATTTACCTAAGGGGCAACATGGGCACTGCTCCAGGGCGGCGAATTCCCAAGGGTGGCAAATTTGGGACCAAAAAAAATAAAGAAAAAAAAGTGAAAAGAAATAGTGTTGAAAATAGCTCTCTGAGAATAAAATCTTTTTCCAAAGATTAAATTCAGACGATAAATATTTTGCCGCGATAAAATAATAAATTTCTTCGCTTTTATGGTCAGTTCGAAAAAAGCGGCATTTTTCATTTTTGCCCAGAAGCGGCTAATTCCCAAATCCGGCTCTGTATATCTTGCAGTATATGGAAAAATGGGACATGTTAAGAAAATTTGCAAAAATCGAGACGAGAGTGGTACCTACAAGGTTTTTTAGGTCGCTGAAAAAGAATATGAATATGAATAATCGAGAATTGATTCTAAGTGCAAAAAAATTGCAATTTATCTTTTTCCGGAATATTTTTGCAAAAAAAAAAAAAAAATTCTTGTGGAAATTGCATAAGAAAGCAAATTACAACAGGTAAATAAGCAAATTTTCTTAATTTGAAAAATTTTCCAATGGTTTTTACCTTTGCAGAAATAGGACATGGTAAGAAATGTGAATTAAATGCAGAAGTTTGCAATCAAAACATTTTTTCTTAATTTTTCACAACAAATTTTTTAAATATAAATTGAATAGGAAGTTAGTAATTATATTAGGTTTTTGAGCAAATTTACTTATTTGCACAATTTTTCTAGAATACTTGTTTACCTTGCAAAAGAGCATTATAATCTTTAACCTTCCGTGATCTACCATTAATGTCATGAAAATTTATAAAATTTATATTATTGATTTATTTATGCTCGCTGATCACAAATATTAATCCTAAAAAATCCAATATCATCATTGAGTGCAAACGTTTTGTCAGTTGAAATTTTTGCAAAATCATTTTTTCTCCAAATAATCATCTTCGAAGAAAAATATTTTCAACGGGTAAATAAATTTATTTTTTCCCACGCGGGATCTTATAGAATACTTTAGCAAACGTGGATAATAAGTAAATTTTAGAAGCTAATACACACGATACTTTTATTGTCAAAACTTTGCAATATTATGAAACTTAGAGTTATGAATTTGTCAAAATAGCCAAAAAGAATTTTTTAAATCTTACATTGCTTATAGCTAATAATCTGTAAGTTTTTGTGCATAACGCACCTAATATTTCTTTCTTATTTTAGGAAATATTTTCAAAAAAATCCAGTTCGAAATCATGAAAAATTTTTTTGCAATTATTCGTTTCAAAAAAAATTTTTTATAATAATTGGCACTATAATATATTATCAAAAATATTAAGCAGATGTTTTTGCATAATATTCTATGAAATTATATTCTGATTTGAAGCAAATTAATATTTAATTATTGATTCTTAAATAAGTAATTGATGATTCGAGGAGATTTTGATAAATAAATTATGTTCAGGTAAATATCGGCACACGTTTTCAAGTTTTCTAGGTACTAATGAACATTATTTATCACTTTTATTAAAAATATTGATGGAATGATGCGGGATACTATAACTTTTCTTTGAATGTACTTCTATTTTTCAAAGAAAACTTTTGCATTTTTCATGATTTTTCAATTGATTTATTGAAAAATGAAAACATAATTGAGAATTTTCGAATCGACATTTTTTTGAATAACCAGAGATGCAGTAGGCTTGGGTGTATGCTGCTTCAAAGGTCACGCACGGTTAATACTCAAATATGAATGAAACGCATAGCCTAACTGTGTATTCCCTTATCAAATCTCTCTCGCTGCATGTGCATGAAAACGAAATGGAAACTTCGAATTTCGTAACTTCATACCTCTATTTATCAAAATATGGTAAGGGAAAGACCGATCCAAAAACTTTTTTTTCTCACTATGTTCCTATCTTCCATATACAAGGCACCACTGTGCGCTGTAATAGCTCGAAAGCGAGCTCGAGAGCATCCTCCCTTAGATCCTTCGGCCGCGAGAGGGGAACCGAGTAGTGGGGGTAACCTAAGCAGATATGAATATGTGAGTTTGTTTATGTCCCCTTCCACATGGTAGTCTCAAGGTCTTGTGAAAAGAATGTAATTTCCGGGTGTAAAGTTGTGATTTGAATTTAGGGCGGAATGAAAGGCGCTTGAGCCCCTTAGCCATCCCTCTAGTTACGCTACTGGGAACAGCAGTAACATGATCCAATCGCAATATTGATGGTTATTCCACACATCTATTCGGCAGTCATTTAGATCTTGGAGAAATATTGAGGAAACATAAGCAGGGCTTTTGAGGGATCTTGCTTAGTTGTCTGGAAACCTTGCATAATCGTATAAACTAGAACTTAAACCGATTTATGCTCAGCCTGTGTATTAGAGCGTGATGGAAACGTGGCATTCGCAGATAACCCACCAAGGAACGGAGGTGAGAACTATAAGATCCGATCTATTCATAAATCCTCCCGAAAAGAAAATCGCATTGTCGCTCTAACAAAAACGTCACCTGGACTTGCGCCAACCACTTACATCGCGCATGCAGTACTTTATTATCACTCGAGCAGCAAGAATGCAAGCAATGTAATGTCGGCAGTGGGACTGAAAAAGGGGCTTTTTGAGCTCCTTCTCTCAACAAAATCGACTTCTCAATTCCCCATCTTGTAAGCTTTACAACAAATCCAATTTCCCTGCCTGCTCTGTTTGCACTCATTAAAGAAGTAGAGTACACAACGATCGGAAATTTACGATACAATTCGAGCGTGAACTATTGAAAATCAATTATTATTTTAAGGGGGTCGTCTACCTTCGCGCTCAAATTTCGAGCCTATTTTTGATGATGGATTGCGGGAAAAGTACACATGATATTGACATGAGTTTTTCTAAATTTTGTTAATACAATATTGAACATTGAGAAAAAAAATTGAAATCCATGTTGTAAACGTTGCCTTGGCCTCTACGCGTCTTTCAAGTGACCTCTGGCGGAGCGACACGGTGGACTTCGTGGCAAGAGTTCTAAGCCCCAAAACCTTGAAATATCATAACAATTTTATGTACTTAATTGTTATTACGACGACCACAAGTAGACACAAGCTTTTTGAAATATTTTTAAATTTGACAAAATGGCAGCGATTTGAACGAAAAATGAGTTTTTCGACCCTGTTTTCAAGCAAAAAAGTGCTCTAAAATTAAAAAAAAAATTTTTTTCCAAAAAAGCTCGTGTCTACTTGTGGCGATATGTTTTCTGAACAAGAAACATTTTACAGCTTTCTAATATCCTCGATAGTTTCTTCAAACTCTTGCCACAAGTTTTAAAAAATACTACTTTTGGGAAAACGCGTTTGAAGATAAATGATTGTACATGAGGAATAACAGGCGTTTGGGGTTTGGGCCTCCATAACTTCTAAACCAGCATTTTTCATCAAATCTTCAACAGGGCATGTTCCTAGTAACGTCTAGGTTCGGAATAAGCAAAAAAAAATTTTCGATTTTTCAAAACCGCGAGGGTAGACGACTCCCTTAAACCATGATAACTGCCATTAAGAAAAATCACTGAAGTCGATCCTTCGGAAAAATTGGATTTGTCGATGTGATCGATTTTCGCTCTTCTATTCATCTGAACAATAGAAACCAAAAAAATTATCAATCAGTATTAGTACAGCTATCGTCGGTACTAGAAAGAAAAATAAAGAATAAAAATTGACAGAATGGCGCTCTTCTGAAATTAAAATTCTGAAAATCAAGTCGCCCAAGTTTTTTATCTTTAAAAATACGAAATAATTGCAATAAAAATATTATTCTAGTACCGACGATATCTTCAAACTGGCCAATTAGTATCCAAAATCGTTCGTTTCAGGCTTCAATCTTTTTCTTATATACAATTGCTCTCTTAACTCATTACACATTATATCCATTCCGTCTTTGGTCTGCCTCTGGGTACGCTACCATTCACCCTACCAGATATACTTGCTTTGTTAATCGTTCTTCATCCATTCTCTCAACATGACCAAACCATCTCAGCAAATTTCTTTCACCCTTTTCAAAGAGCATTTTTTCTACGCAACATTCATTAAGAACCCACTCATTACTTACTTTGTCCTTTGGCTTTTTACCGTACATACTGTGCAGAAGTCGCATGCTGACCGCGTTTACTTTGCTCTTGTCCTTTTCTTGATACGTCCAGGTCTTGCTTCCATACAGAACAGTTGGTGCAAGCTCAGAATTATATATTGCAACGCTGGCTTTATTTGTTACATTTTTACTTTTAGTTATAGTCCGTACTCTGCCGATAATATTTTTACCTTCATTTATACGTCTTGAAATTCCTGCATCTATGTTCCCGTCAGCAGCGAATAAACTTTTATGATACACGAAATTATCAACTTGTTCCATCCTCTCTCCATTGAGGGCACCCTCACTTTCGAACACAATAATTTTTGTTTTATTCACGTTAATTTTAAGAACCATGCTCTTCATGTATGTATCCAGTCTGCTCAAAATCCTCTGCAAAGCATTGCCTGATCCTGCCGCATCGATCTTGTCCTCTGCGAACGCAAGATCACGGACTTTCACTGTCCTAAGAACAACAACTTCTTCGTTAAACAGAGCCATTCTCAGACATTTGTCCATACATATAAATAAATAAATAAATATATACATACATACATACATATATATATATATATATATATAATAAACATTCAAAAGGACATAATGCATCTGTCTAACGCCCTGCCGAATATCAAACCAATCGCTCAGTTGTCCATCTACTCTCATATTTACTTTGCTTCCATTATATATTGCTTCTATTGCTTTCAGAAGCCACCCAGTCATTCCATATTCTTTTAGGGCCTCCCAAAGATTAGTTCTATCCACCTTGTTAATAGCTTTTTCCAGATCCACAAATGCACAGAAAATTTTTTGGTTTACTTTCAGGCTTCTGTCTGTGATCTGTCTGAAGCTAAATACCTGATGAGCACATGAGCTCCCTAGCATAAATCTACATTGAACTTCCCAGATCCCTTCCTTTGTTATTTCCATCACTTTATTTTAAGTATTTTAGTGAATATTCGCCCGAAGTACTTAGAAGGCTAATAGCTCTATAATATTTACAGTCACCTGGACCACACTTTCCCTTGTAGATTGGAACAATAATCGCCTTTCTCCAATCACTCAGAATTTCGCTATTCACAGCACACATATTCGGGAATTCACACAGCCACACAAATGAGTTTCCGCCACCCAACTTAAGCATTTCAGAGGAACTACCATCCACACTAGCAGCCTTACCATTGTTCAGTTTTGTAATTACGGAAATAATGTCGTCGATACCGATTCGCCTTCCGCCATCTTCATCGGAATTGTCTAACGTATTCTTGTCTGTGTCACTGTTATTGTGCTCTGTGGCTTCATCTTCATACACCTCCCTGACAAAAATTCCTCATACAGTCTTCAATTATGTCCAAATCGCATACAATTTCACCATGAGTATTCCTAATTCCGACTACCTCAGTACTAGTATCCCCTTTTCTAGTCTTCTTAACCCATTTCCTAAATAGTTTCGTATTTCCTTCTAAATCATTCTTCATTTTCGTATCTTCTACCGTTTTGATTTTATCCTTGCCTTCTTTTATTAGTATATTTGCTTTCCTATTTCATCCCTTTAAAAATTTATCACGCTAGTCCTGTCCCCGTCGCTAAGAGCTCTCATATTCAACATTCTCGAGTACACTTCTTTATTTCGTTGACTGCTACGCGTATTTCATAATTCCACCAAGCATTGCCAGATTTTCTTCCTACAGTTGCAGTACCAGACACTTCCGAAGCACTCTCCAAGCTTGTTATCTCATTCCGTCGCTTAACACATACTGGATATAAACGTTCCTCAAATACTTATACAAAACTAATGCGTGTCTTTGAAACATGCGGTAGGAACAGAGTTTCGAATGTGTATTAAGGAGAAAGGACGCACGTATATACGCATTTGGAACTCCGTTCCTATAGCATGTTTCAAAGAAACGCATTATTCCTGTATAATTATTTGAGGAACGTTTATTTCCAGTATTTTCAAGGCGACGGAATGAACTTCGCTCCTTACGCGTGCCACTTGGACACGTTTACTTTTACATTCAGTTTTGGTCTCTCATTCATAATTAGAGTTCGAGACAATTCTCTACCTTAATAATCTCACATCCCCTTTTCTTTGTTCCCGATACGCACCAAATATCTAGCTTCCTGACGCGCACAGTATCCCACAACTCCTTTCCCTTTAGATCATTTACACCTCTGGTATTCCACACACACAGTCTCCCTTCATCACCTGAAACTTTTCCGGAGGCACGCGATCTGTTATGAAAGTGGCAATCCTGGCATCCGAAGATATATTTTAGTTTGTATTATTCACTGTGTAAATTATCCACCCAAGAACCAACTGCACGCGTGAAAATGTTCCGTAAATAAAGTAATGTCCAAACTATTATAGTTGTGTATCAATCCATAACGTCAGTCAACACCAAACATCAGGCATGTAAAGGGCGGTACAAACGGAAGGTACGAATGGGGAGAGGTAGAAACAAATGGAGCCGGAACAAAACAAGTTATAATTGGTAGAGTAACATAGTGAGGAGGGCACCAGTCTCCTACAGTTTGGTCATTTGAGAATAAAGATACCGAAAATTCCTGAAAATAATTGCCCTTAAATACCTTAGTTCCTTTAAAACAATTTAAATCGATTGAAGTTTATACCCGATTTGTGTCCATCGTTTTATCAGTTTGAAGCTTGAGCATTCCGAAATTGTCACAAAAATCTTATTTTTAGACAATAATAAGAAGAGACACTCTTTACAATATATTAGTCGCGTCCGAAAAGTATAGAATTTTTAAGCATGAACAAATAACGACCGTCCGCGAAGAAATGTAACCCTATACATAGAGGTGTGAATGATCTAAAGGAAAGAAACTGCGGGATTCAATGCGCGTAAGGAAGCTAGATATTTTGTGCGTACCAGAAACAAAGGAAAAGGGATGTGAGATTAATGAGGTGGAGAATGGTCTCGAACTCTGGTCAGGAGTAGACAATGAATCACGCGCTAGCCAAGGAATTGGTCTCATTATGAATGAAAGAGCAAAAGAGCATGTCAACATGTATAAGTGTGTATCTCCTAGGTTATTAAGGGTCAGAATGAAAGTTGGAATCAGGAGACTGTTTATTGTAGCATGTTATGCTCCTGTTAATGGTGACAATAAAGAGGCAAAAGACAACTTCTGTGACTCGTTGAATGATGTAATAGAAACATGTGATTGAGGCGAAAGAATAATATTACTCGGAGACATGAATGGTTGGGTTGCTGTGCAACGTGAAGGTACTGACAGAGTACTTAGTCATTTTGGAGACCCAAAAACGAATGATAATAGAGATACAGTGATCAGTTTGTGCTTGGAAAAGGGTTTGTTTATTACAAACACCTGGTTTAGGCACAAAATGATACACATGTATACCTGTTGCAGAAGCGAAAGCCATAGTATGATGGACTTTGTTGTAGCGGATGAAAAACTGAGAGGGCTTGTAAAAGATACAAGGTCTATGAGAGGTTCTGAATGCGGATCTGATCACTACCTTAGAGTTTCAGAAATTAACCTAGGTCAAGGATGGAGGAGAAGAAAAATGATTGAAAAATCCAAACTGACGTGAGTCAGAAAAGAGAATATGCAAAAACCAAAAGTACAAACAATATATCGTGAAAAGCTGGATAAATATTGAGAGTATCACGAAGATAATTGGAAGAAAGAATAAGCCAACAAAAATGTACAGGGTGCTATGATAATATTGCGGGATGGAATCTTTGACATTGCTTCGGAAGTGTGTAGTACTGCGATTGTAGAAAGAAAGTTCGGTGATGCGTGGTGAAATGATGAAACACGCGTCGCAGTCAACAAAATAAAGAAGTGTACTCGAGAATGTTGAATATGAGACTTCTTAGCGACGGGGACAGGACTAGGGTGATAAATTATTAAAGGGATAAATAGGAAAGCTAATATACTTACAAAAGAAAGCAAGGATAAAATCAAAACGATAGGAGATACGCAAATGAAAAATGATTCAGAAGGAAATACAAAACTATTCTGGAAATGGGCTAAGAAGACTAGAAAAGGGGATGCTAGTACAAGGTAGTCGGAATTCGGATTGCTCATTGTGAAATGGTATGCGATTCGGACATAATTGAAGACTGTATGAGGAATTTTTTCAAGAAGCAGTATGAAGGTGAAGCCACAGAGCACAATATCAGTGACGTGGACAAGAATACATTAGATTATTCCGATGTAGGTGGCGGAATCGGTATCGACGACATTATTTCCGTAATCAAAAAACTAAAGGATGGTAAGGCTGCTGGTGTGGATGGTTTTACCTCTGAAATCCTTCAGGGGGAACCGCCAGTGTGACGGGTCTAAAAATAGCCAATTTTTGTGAATTTTTTTCGTAAGAAGTGATGATTGTTTGAGGATCAGACAAAAAGCAATATATTAGGTAGGTATTCAACGATGTTGATGTAAATTTTTTATTAAAAATATTGGAAATTCACAAAGTTATCCAAATAATTTTAACAACATGAAAAAAATGACGTCATCTGGTAGCAGCGATACAGCCATGAATTATTATCTGATATCAGAAAACCAAAAATAATATTAATCTGCATGATGACGACTATCGTTGTACGTAGCCGATTTCCAAAATCATGAAAATTTATATTTTTTGAGACATTTTGAAAATTAAAAAAAATGTCAAAAGCACACGAAAAAATTCAAATCGCCACCATTTTGTGAAAATAATTATTTTGAAAAAACGGCTACGGACAACAATAGCCACTATTGTACAGATTAATAATATTTCTGGTTTTTTGATTTCGGATAATAATTCATTGCTGTATCGCTGCCACTGGATGACGTCATTTTTTTATGTCGTTACGATTATTTGGATAACTTTGTGAATTTCCAATATTTTCCAATAAAAATTTACGGCAACATAGTTGAACACATACTCAATAAATTGCTATTTGTACGATCTTCAAATAATCATCCATTCTTACAGGAAAAAATTCACAAAAATCGGCTGTTTTCAGACCCGTCACAGTGGCGGTTGTGCAGTGACCCTCAAACTCGGTGGCGGATATTTGTTTCCGTGGTTGTCTGAATTTATGAATATGTGTGCTGTAAATAGCGGAGTTCCGAGTGATTGGAGAAAGGCGATTATTGTCCCATTCTACAAGGGAAAGGGTGATCCAGGCGACTGCAATAATTATGGAGCACTTAGCCCTCTAAGTACTGTAGGGAAAACATTTACCAAAATACTTATCAATACAGTCATGGGAGTAACAAAGGAAAGGATCTGGGAGGATCGATGTGGGTTTATGACAGGGAGATCATGTGCGGTTCAGATATTTAGCTTAAGACAGATCACGGAAAAAAACCTGAGAGTAAACAAAAAAGTTTTCTGTGCATTTGTTGATCTGGAAAAAGCTTTCGACAAGGTGAATAGAACTAAACTTTGGGAGGTCTTAAAAGATAATGGAGTGACTGGGTTGCTTCTAAAAGCAATACAAGCAATATATAATGGTAGCAAAGCGAGTATAAGAGTAAATGGACAACTAAGCGACTGGTTTGATATTAGGCAAGGCGTGAGGCAAGGATGCGTTATGTCTTATTGGATGTTCAATATATACATGGACCAATGTCTGAGAATGGCTCTATTTGACGAGAAAGGTGTTGATTTTGGGACAGTGAAAGTTCGTGGCCTTGCGTTTGCAGATGACAAGATCGTTACGGCAGAATTAGCCGAGGATTTGCAGAGGATGTTGACTTATTCTATGCTAGCACCAATTGTGCTGTACGGTAGTGAAACCTGGACGTATCAAGAAAAGGACAAGAGTAAACTGAACGCGATCGGAATGCAATTTCTGCGTAATATGTGCGGTAAAACACTAATGGCTTAAGTAAGTAATAAGTGGGTTCCCAAAGAATGTGGTGTAGGAGAAACGCTGTTTGAGAAGGGTAAAAGAAATTTGCTTAGATGGTTCGATCACGTTGAGAGAATGGATGAAGAACGATTAACAAAGCAAGTATATCTAGGTAGGGTGGATGGTAGCGTGACCAGAGGCAGACCAAAGAAGGAATGGATAGAATGTGTGAACAAGAGCCTCAAGTGGATAAATATAAAGAGCCGTAGAAATACAAGAGCCTGTATGGAAAGATGCATGGATGTAGGTGAAGCAAGAGATGTATGTCAGGATAGGGAGGTTTGGAGAGCAATTGTATATAAGAAAAAGTGTGAAGCCTGAAACGAACGATTTTGGATACTAATTGGCCCGTGTAAGAATATCGTTGAGTGTATTATTTCATTGGCTTCGCGAGACTCTTTGTACAGGGTGTTTGCTAGAGAGATCGGGAAGCGACCCGTGTCGGAGAAGTGTTGCACAGGACGAGTGTGTTGTTTGAAAGCAGAAACATGCTGGACTCACTTTTGCTGCGTATTGTTTTAACCAGGTCTTACCTCTCATGTTGCCGAAGTAGCCTCGCGTATAGTCATTCTGCTTAACAATTCAATTAAGGTCTCTGTTCACTAAAAATCCCGCATCTTCATTAGAAAATGAAGGCAGCTTCTTTCTGTTCGCAAAAAACACGCATTGAATTCTAAGACTGATCTAATAACTATCCCCGCTTCCAGTGTTTGACACGTTACTGGCTAAATGTAACGCGTTACCGTTACTGAAAAAAAGTAACGCGTTACCTTGACGTTACTTCTTTCAATTAAATTTTTAATACATTATTGGAATGTCCCAAAAGACTTAGAATTTGGTACATTTGATTCAAAACTGAAAACCCTCATATGACTGAAAATTATGTTTACTGTTAGGTAAAATAATTTAAAAATACAGGATTCGTTATATAAGCACTTGTTCATTTTCCATTTTCTTCGATTTTAGCAATACCATAGGCTCGTTTGAGATCAAATTATCATTTATAATTTTTTTCCAGTTGTTTCTGTGTTTCTATTGAAACTTCTAATTTTCTCAAATAACTGGGATGCTTCGTCTATAATGTAAAAATCGTAAGTTTGTTTAATTCACTGTACGAAAAAAACGGGTTATAAGATAAATGCACATAATTTGTCCATATATATACTAGGATGATTTTAAAAAGTGTATTTTAAAAACATTGATATACCAAAATCAACAAATCAATAAAATTACAAAACTACAATAGGAAACCTGTAAAGCACATCCGAATTTTAATTCTTTG
>WSXT02071253.1:0-12301 GCA_011762715.2 Neuroterus valhalla | reverse complement strand
TGTGCCTGAGAGCCGCATTCAGGATATAACATCAGTAAAAGAGGTTCTCCAAAGCAGATACAAACACCTGCTCCGACTAATTTGGTCGTCAAACCTGTCGTCGTTAAACAAGATATCTGCCACTAAAATGCTTGCCGTCCCAGTTCTACTCTATTCGTTTGGGGTGGTTCCATGGGCGAAGAACGAGCTCAGGGCCCTTGATACCACTACGCGCAAGATGATGCATATGAAGAAAAGCTTTTACATCAACTCGTCCGTTCCGCGCTTATACATCGCACGCCCTAAAGGCGGCCGCGGACTTTTGAATCTTCAATGCCTTTACAACCGAATCAACCTAAGTGCTCTTCATATCATCGCGAACGGTAGAGATCCTCTCCTGGCAAGGTCAGGAATCACGAAATGAGTGAGACAGGAGCGTTCCTTCACAAAACCGCGGAGCAGGCAGCTGAGACCCTTGGCCTAAACCTTAACGTCGGAAGTGAGGATAGTGCATTACTCCATCAAGATGCGTCACTTCTCGAAGCACAGGTGAAGAAAGCGGAGGCCAAAAACTTCCTAAAACAAGATAAAGACAAGGTGATGCACGAAAACTTTTACAAAATGGTAAAAAATCAATCCTTGTCACATGAGTCAACGTTTGCTTTCCTCAAATCATCTGGACTTGATTCAGGAACAGAGAGTTTCATTTTCACGTGTCAGGACGGTGTAATTTCCACCCTAGAATACCGTAGAAGCTTATTACGTCAAGAGGTTTTCAGCAAAAGGTGAAGGGCGTGTCTGAAACTCCCTGATCAACTACGGCATATACTATCGAATTGCTTTATTCACGCAGAAACGACGTATCTGTACAGACACAATGCTGCCTTAAGAGTGCGTTACCACCATCTTTGTCACTCTTCTGGCGTTGGCCACGACCCTGCCCTGCGGAACGCTCAAAGGGGGATTAAGTCTATTGTTGAGAACGAAGTTTGCCGAATCTACTGGAACTACGAATATAACAACAAAGGCAAGGAAACCGAGAAAAAGGAGAGATACAAAGATCTTAGAGAACACCTACAGCGACATCATCAAGGATATTAGGTTAAATTATTTGTTCTCATCATCGGTGCTCTTGGAGGTGCGACGCCTTCACTGGTGAGCAACCTTGAAGCCATCCCCGTGTGCCAAAAATATGCCGTGACACTTGCCGGATGGATGTAAAGAGCAGTCATACTTGGGTCGCTTCGCGTCCTTGAGACACACGAGGGTTTCGCCGGCCCGTTGTTGTGATTTTATCGTGCATGTGGTCACTCATCTCACGGTCGTGGGACGTGGCCATGGGTGTATTTAACCGCGGTTCGACAGGCAGCTTGTGCGGTTTTCCTGAATGACAGTTGCTTCCAGACGAACCCTGCGGTTGTTGTTTAACCAAATTTCGATAACGTATGACCTTTACTCAGACAAGTTTACGCATATTCGACACAGATATGAACAAGTTAGTTATCTCAGATTTGTCACAGGCAAATATGAGATAACGATTACTTCTACGCGCACTGTTTGAAAATCAGTACTGTCAACCATGAGGTTCTCGCGTATAGAGGCGTGTGAAAACCACTTACGGCATAACATACTATTATCTATTACTCCTGTCACGCACAGAATATTGCATATTAGAGAAAAATGTTTTGCTATATTATGCACAATTGTGTCCTTGATCGGTTTATTTAATTCAAATCACATTCTTTCTCTGACCCAATAAACACTGGAAAGTGTTAATATGGCATTTAGTGGGTACGACGAAATTGGGTTGAAGTGGTATATTTTAGGTCTTTGATATTACGTTTATGCCTTCGCCTAGAAATATAAATCTTGATTAGGAGAGGCTCTCAAATGATTCCTAAGAATGAAAGTTACCTTTTCTGTATCTTTTGCGTTCTCTATAGTTATTGTTTTCACTGTATATGAGATTTGATCTGTGGGAACCCAATAAACTATAGTGGACATATTTGGATTCGTATCTAATAAGCGCCGAATTTTCGCTCAACACACTGAACTTATCGGAATCCTTGCGAATATTATAGCTTCTTAAAATCAATATCACGAACAAATTCACGAACTTTAGTTCTTCGTAGAGGTTGAGCTGCAAAGTTCTACCTTACAATTGTGGCTTCAGTTATTGAAGTTGAATATATGGGCCTAATAAACACCACCTTATCTGTTTTGCCTCCCACGCAGTGAATATCACACATTAGAGAAAAATAATTTGCCATGTTATGCAGAAATGTGTCATGTGATTTATATCACATTATCTTTCGGGCCTAATAAACACCGTTTTACTTATACATACATCAAATATTGGTTGAACAATCACCATGGAGTCCTCCTGGGAGCAACTGTCATTCGGGAAAAGTGGCACAAGCTCCCAGTAAGACCGCGGTAAAATACACTTATGGCCACCTCTCACGGTCGTAAGATGAGCGACCACATGCACGACCAAATCACAATGAAGGGCCAGCTTCATTCTCGTGTGTCTTAAGGACACGGAGCGACCTAAGTATGACTGCTCTCTGCATCCATCCAGCTAGTGCTATGGCATATTTGTGGCACACGGGTATGGCTTTAGAGTTACTAACCAATGAAGGCGTTGCACCTCCAAGAGCACCGATGATGGGAACAATTACTTTGACCGAATATCCTTGATGATGCCGCTGCAGGTGTTCTCTGAGATCTCTGTACCTCTCATTTTCCTCGATTTCCTTGCCTCTGATATTGTAGTCAGCGGGGGCCGAGAATCCGATCACGAACTTAGTTCGGTCACGTTTGTCAAGAAGCACGATATCGAGCCCTGCGTGTTGAATAGGGACTATTGTCGAGAAATTGTAGTTCCAGTATATTCAGCACTCCTCCTTCTTAAGAACAGAGTCTATCCCCCTTGAAGCGTTCCCCAGGGCAGGGTCGCGGCCAACACCATAAGAGCGAAAAAGATGGTGGTAAAGTAGTCTCAAGGCCGCATGGTGTCTGTACATATACATCGTTCCTGCGTGATTGGGACAATGCGATAGTATATGACATACGTGCTCAGGAAGTTTAAGGCACGCCGTGCACCTATCGCTGAAAAACTCTTGACGTAATATGCTTCTACGGTATGCTAAGGTAGAAATTACACCGTCCTGATACGCAAAAATGAGACTCTTTGTTCCCGAATTGAGTCCAGATGATATAAAGTAAGCAAACGTTCACTCATGTGACTAGGATTGCTCTTTTACAATTTCGTAAAAGTTTCTGTGCATAACCTAGTCTTCGTGTTGTTTCAGGAAGTTTTTCGTCTCCGCTTTCTTCACCTGTGCTTCGAGAAGTGAGGTCTCTTTATGGTGTAATGCACTGTCCTCACTTCTGATGCTAAGGTTCAGTCCAAGGGTTTCAGCTGCCTGCTCCGCGGTTTTGTGAAGGAACGCTCCTTTCTCACTTATTTCGTGATCCCTGAACATTGCCAGGAGAGTGTCTCCACCATTCGCGATGATATGAGCGGTGCTTAGAATAATTCGGCTGGAATGGAATTAAAGATTCAGGGGTCCGCATCCGCCTTCACAGCGTGTGATGTATGAGCGGCGAACGGACGAGCTGATATGCAAGCTCTTCCTACTACCCCAAACGAATAGAGTAGAACCGAGATGGCAAGCAGGTGAGTTGAAGATATCTTGTTTAACGACAACAGGTTAGATGACCAAATCCGTCAATGAAGGTGTTTGTATCTGCTTCGGAGAACCTCTTTCACTGACGTTGTATCCTGAATGCGGCTCTCAGGCACGCCCAGATATTTGTAGGTCTCTCCAGTGCTAAGATGTCTGATAGCGCTTCCGTCCACAAGCTCAGGGTCCTTATCTCTACGTGATATTCGTCTACTTTTCAGATAATTAGACAATACTAAGAGCATTTACAAGATGTTCTTCTCCAGAAGGATTGATCTTCAAGTCACCCATGTAAAATATATGAGTGACCTTATGCTCATGAATATAAGTTCCGCCACAGAGGTATCCATGAGAATCGCGGAGTGCGAGAGATATTGGCAATAGTGTGATGCTGAAAAGGAGAAGGCTCACTGCGTCGCTCTGCAAGATACGTCTCTGGAAAGTGGACGCTGTTGGTTGTCACACGATGCTTTCCATAGGTTATAGTAAATCTGGTCTTCCCAAGGGGCATTAATCTCTCTGTGCATCCAACTATATCTGGGTGAACCTTCAAGCTTCTCAACATACAGATGATGAGTCCATGGGAAGTTGATTCCAAAAGCTTTCTGGTAATCAACCCAGGTTTTCGAGAGATTGCGCTTGTGTATTGCAGCGTCTTTGCAGAAACTCCTGTCGATCATCAGGTTTTCCTGACAGCCTGCTGCACCTTTTTTTGTTCCTCGTTGTTCGTAAATCTTACTCCACACAGGTATAATTATTCGAAGAATCCTGTTATTATTTATAGATGTAAAGATCTTATACAACGTGTTTGGACAAGTTATTGGCCTGTAGTTCTCCGGGTTGGGCAAGTCGCCTTCCTTCGGTAGGAGTACAGTGCGTCCTAACACCAGCCACTGCGGTATAGGGATCTCCGACTTTAATTATGAGGTGAAGATGCGTTTAGAAGTGAACTTCTTCCACCAAAAGTTCTAAATGCAATCTGGATCAGCAGCGGTGAAGTTCTTCGTGCCCCCTAATACCTTCTTTACCTCGACTTCTTCGGACTTTTGTGGGGTTTTAACAATAACAGGAGGAACGCTGAGGAGGCGCAGTGGGTCAGCGAGAAGCTTTTGATTCTCTCTGAGCCTCTCTCTTTCGAATTCCTCTCCTTGCGTTAGATAGTACTTGTATTTTGTCCACAATGTGCTGCTTGATGGTCATCAGCTTTGGCATTTTCAGTGTGTAATGATGCATACTAGAGGCATTGTGTCTTGCACAGCCAATCTTCTTGTTTAGTTAATGCAAGCCCTTTTTAGTCTTTGCATCAAGCGTTGATTTGGACCTTTGATTTGAGTCAGCTAAAGCTCTTGCTGCATCATAAACTGAACAAGTGATTTTCCAGAGGTCGGAATCCTCCGAGAGATCCTGACGAAGGGTACCATCCATTTTAGCCAGATCATAGGGCTTGGAAGGAACCTGAATATTAATGTTCATCCTTGTCCTCAAAATTGCCATCGTCTCATAAGGGATGCCTTGTTTAAGCAGTAGGTCTCAATGTCGCTTCCTGATTTTCGTCTGCGGCTTGTTCTTGCACTGATTGAGGAAGTGTTCCGTTCCTCAATCCGCGTAAAAGTTCCTAGGGCCAGATAGCACACTAAAAAACATGAGAACACATGTTTATTACGGTAAATTTATAGGCCCTAATCGATAGCGTACATAAATAAACTTCAGGAAAAAAGGTAAAAACTAAATATAGAGAACAGACGAGCGGAATCATGTGCGCATTGACAAAATAGTATGGAAGAATCAGGAAGAAAAAAAACAAAAAAAAAGAATAAGGAAAATGAAGCTCAAATGTTACAAGGTGAAAGATTGAAATTTTATCAGTGAGTGATTCCAAGTGTAGACTTCGGAGTATTGTACAAGAATTTGTAAAAGAGATTTTTGAAGTAATATAATTTAGGTCAATTTTTTATGTCCGAAGATAATTGATTCCATAGTCGTGCAACCCTTACTATGAACGACCTTTCGAGCTCACAAGTTCTATACAGTGAAATTTCGAGGCATTCAACGCACGGTCAAGCTTAAAAATTAAATCGTCGGTCAAATCGAATATTTATTGTAATATCTGTAAGTTTTCCTAGAGATACTCTGTACCTGTTTCTTCCAGGATGAGGTTCGGTTATGGAAATTTCCCAAATCTTAAACCTGTTTCGAGAAAGGGATAGTAAGATTCTCAATACGAAGGGGTGGAAGAGATGCCAAAGTTTCAAGCGATGAGAAGGAAGGAGGCCCAATAACAGATGCCTAAGTTTTACCCGGATTAAAAGTAAGTCTATTCTTCCAGGCCAAAAGGATTACACGATCGATGTCTTCTTCGACTAGTACTAGTAACCTTCTCAGTGAAGATATATATCCCGACAAATAGAGTTCAAAATTTTCAGCATGCTTGTGGTAGCTGCAGCGTTGAAGTTCGCTACCAAGGTCCGTGGTATACAAGTTGAAGCGGGGGGCAGAGTGGAACCTCAAGGAACTCCACACTTGACCTCCCACCAGTCAGAAAGTCCTCCACTACTATTGGTTACTCTGTGATACCAATTATCAAAATAAAAATGAAATCATTCGATGGCGGAGCTCGATAACTTGAAGGACTTGAGCTTTTGTATAAACAACTCATAGTTAACCATGTCGAAACCCTTCTAAAAATCAAACAGGATAGCAATCGTGATCTCTGCTATCCATTGCAATTCTGATATCTGACATTAATTTAAGGGAAACAGTGAGAGTGCTATGTTTTGCTCGAAAGCCTTATTACATCTGGTCAATGGCTATAGTGTTTTCTAAAAATTTGGACAGTTGAAGGAGAACAGTTTTCTCTAGCGGCTTAGACATTGCACATAAAATATAAATTGTCCGGAAATCTTTCGGAGGAATGTGGTTTTGGAATTCCGGGAAGAGGTCAAATAATAGCTTTTTTCCAGATATCAGGGAAAATGCTGACCTGGAGAAAGGCACTATATTTATGCGGAAAAATGGGGAAGGTAATTGGTAGGGCAAGTTTGATCATTTTAATTGATATCTTATAATGTCCAAAAGCGTTAGATGTAATCTCATGTGTATTTTCCAAAAGTGTTTTGGGTGTGATGTACTCAAAGAAAAAATCTGGATCAGTTAATGTTAAATTGAGTGAGGACGTGAGATGCTATTTTTAAATCTCTTCTGGACATTTTGTTTTTTCCTCCAGACTTTCTCTATTATACAGCATATTCAAAAATTATATTATCAGCAATATTTTCCTACCTGGAGCAATCGATGTTACATGATTGATACTGTCTTTGATTTTCATATCCGCTCTTCCTGAATCCTCTTCCATACTTAGCTGTTCCATAGGTTCATTTGCGAGGCCTTTAAAGACCTTCTGCCTAGTAGTTTCCTTGATTAGTTTGCACCCATGTAGTAAGTATATTCTGAAAATCTTGGTCTGCGCATTCAACGAATCCTTGGGGTTGACTATGGCGAGATTTTCCATGTACGATCCTTAGATCAGGCCACATATTCTTCAATTTGTTAATTTTGCATTTGGTTGGCAAATTCCCTTCCGTTGTTCGACGGTAACACACTTGGAGCGCTGATTGTCGTAAAAATATCTACTATATTATAAGCAACTTCCTGCGCTCTTTTAGCTTTTAGAGGTAGTAATGAGAGGAATTTTATAAGGTGATATTAATAGTTTATAATGAATTTATGGGCTCCTCCAGCACTAGTTTGCATGTCAATGAATACACCTGACACCGAGATTTGAATTCATTGAAAAGCATAGGTGTTGAAACTGAACCCTTTTTTGGCAAGATCTCTTAGCCTAACATGGTTTGCACAAACTCAGGTACATAGTGATAACATTTCTGGTTGTTTTTTTTTTAAACTACGGTGTAATTATTTTTCCAAACGCGTGCAACCACCATGATCGATGCTCTGTTGCGTAACATGAGAAAAATCTGATATCTCATCGCTTTGCAAATACTTTAAAAACGTAAAGTCACTTCTTTTGGCAGGTGTTAGAAGCTTTTCACTACCGCCCACAAGAATAGCATGGAATCGCTTTGGTCGACGATAGTGCGCAGTTTGTTTTCTTCCTTCCTGTCTGGCTTCATTCAATTCCTTCACGAGTTTATAATACTTTTCTTTACAAAATATAAAGCTGTTTTCACTCTGATCTTTTATAAGTTCTCCCAAAGATTTTCCAGCCTGAGTGCGCATATTCATTACCTGTTCAGTCGAATCACTTTAAGGATTTTTTTTCCAATATTTGCCATTAGAGAAAACTTGAACTTTGCCTAAGAGCAATAAGAAACATTCAGGAGCTCTACTAAAATGATACGTATGACACTGAGGTACTTATACAGGCTCTGCGAACTAAAGTCAATAAGAAGGGATACAATGTAGTAGGGGCGGGTAGATGGTTCTATAAAAATCCTCAACAATTGTAGCTGTGAAGACTCCAACTAATTACTCAGAATATAAGGTTGAGGTTCCGAAGGATAGTTGCTTCATACCTGTGATAATGCATACGATCAAACCATATTCTAAAGAAAAACAGGTCTTACACTTGAAGAGAGATCTTGTAGTTAGCTATAGTTTTCATCCTTAAGGTGCTTCATCAAGGATAGGCTTTCGTTAAGGGGAAAATTCTCTTACAATGGTGAATTGTTAGTTGTAATATTTCCCCACCCCATCTTTAGACTCTAATTACATGATTTTTAATTTAAACATAAACAAACAACAACGCAATATTTGGAAAAAAGCCGTCTGACAAAGGCTCCAATAGGGTCTAAAGATAAGGTGGGAAAAATATTACAACTAACAATTCACCAGTGTAAGAGAACTTTCCCCTTAGCGAAAGCCTATCCTCGATGAAGCACCTTAAAATAGTTGATATCACATATAAAATAAAATTCATATTAAATTATTTTCATTGTAACTTTCTAATGAAATAAAGCATCCAAATTGCATGCATATCAAATATATCAATTAAAATATATTCACTTGTATCTCTAAGATACTCTCGAATTGAGAACTGGTATGGCGGATGACACGTTCATTTCAGGCAAGTTCCTGACTTGGTCGCTTTCGGGCTTTGGCCCTAACTTACGTAACAGATGGAGGACCTAGGCGCCGATTATATAGAAATCGTAGGTACATGCTTAGCACTGGACTATTGTTATGGTTTATTGAGAATCCAAAACAGTTATAAATGTATTATGTATGTAAATGTGGGGATAGCCACAAAATGGATTTTTTCATTTTTAATATGATTTTTGCCAATAAAACAAAAACTACGTGTCTTCTAAGAAAATGGTTGAGGAGAAATTTGTAGAATATTTTTAGGTTAACAATTTGTGTCAAATAACTTTTCCCCTTATCTTCCATAGTGTGGTCGTGAAATGGAATTTTTCATTTTTGAGTATCTTATTTCTATGGGTAAAAGCATATCCTTTGGTCAAAAAAAGCTGGTTACGAGTACGGCTTCCTTTTTGATCCCTCATAACGTGTGCCGAAGGGCAATCCAATCCGATTTGTCTTTCAAAAGTTATGCGGTATACAAACGACAACGACATTAGACAGACAGGCACCAAGGTAAAACGTAAAACCTGTTTCTTCGGTTCCGAGGGGTCTCAAAATGTGAAGATTTCATTAAATCCGCGATATTCGATTTTCAAAAAAACCTATACCTTCTCATTATTATGAGAATGTTATACTGAAACTTGTTTGGATCTAGTCTAGAAACATTATTCAGTTAGTTCTTCTTTTCAGGTGGGTTCATAGTAATGAACTCTTTTTATTTTCATGAGCTCAGGATAATGAATTATAAATGCATGATTGTATTCGGAAAAGACTAACCAATTCACAGTTTTTGTGTCTCATTATTAGTAATATAGAATAATAAAATTATCAGTATATTATTAGTAAAAAAAAGAACTTGATCTTATGCGACCTCCAAACAATCAGGTACAAACAATCAGGTTGTATCATTATTTCGAATGCACGCAGGTAAAACAATGTTAAATATGTAACGCTTGGGAATATCATTCAAATCTTCATGAGAGTATTTTTGAAAAAGATATTCGAAAGTTAGGACGGGTTAAAATACGTATTCGTGTGAGAATATTCAACATTAGAAATCCTCATAGAGGTATTTATGTAGAAGATTGTTACAGGTCACTCGTAACTTGTAATGACAAAAATATGACGCTTTTCTTGACAAACTTTCATATAAAATCCTGCGTAATGTGAAAGTATTGCGATTTACTATTTTTATAAGTGCTCATAATTCTCGTTTATAAATTCAATAACGAATATTCTCATATTTTATACTCCTCCCGTAGGCAATGTGGTGGAGAAATCGGTACGATCCTGAAACGTTGTTTTGCAATCTGTTTTATGGATCAGTCTGTAAACATTCGGAATGGATCAGGTTCTTTCTTGTACAAATATCAAAATAATTGGGATGATTTCACAATTTCACATTACCATAACTAATAATAAATTAATACTTATAGACATGAAAAAAAACCTTGAGCAATGATTATTATTGTTATTTGTTCTAGGAGGTCGAAGTATGGTTAGTCCAATGGATGCGTCCACATCATCAAGCATTCCTGCCTCAGAGGAAGTACTTCCGCACGATCCATTTACAGAATTAACTGTTACAGAAATTGTATCTTTAGGGTTTACCCGAGCGCAAGTTTTATCGGAACTGCGTAGATTAAATGGAGATAAAGCTCAAGCTACAGCTGCCCTTTTTGCGAAATCATTAAAATTCTGAGTTTCCATCTATCACTACGAAGTATATTCAAAACTTTGTACGGTTCTTTTTTTCAACGCTTTTCCGTGCTCTCGCCTTGCACGCTCATTTGCTCTCTCACGGAGGCAGTAGGAAAAAGGATTGATTTTTTTGTACTTTGCTGTTTTGTTGTTAATCCCTAACTTATAATGAAACTTGCAGTAAAACATACTATGGCTATTTCCTGAGCATGTCGGCTAAGTTGAACGAAGTACAGATTAGTGATCAATATTTGTATTCTGAATCCTAGCGTGAAAGTTTGTACATCAAGAAACTTCCTAGCTCTCCTGTATTCGTTTACTCCTAATCTCTCCTAAGTCGCCTTCCATGACTAAGAAGGAACAAACCATTGTACAATGTTATTTTGGAGCTTTTGAATCGTTTTTAGAAACCGCATTGAGCCTCTGTAACCTTTTTTATAGCTAAAGAAAGGAGGACTGTGAAATATTAATAATTAAAATCTTCAAAAATGTATTAAAACGTCAAACTGTATTACTCATTCGATTCTTCTCTGGAAACACCTCTTTTCATACACTGATCGGATAAAAGAGTAATTGAATTCTTCGTGATTTATATATGCGGATGCAGAGTTATTACTACCTAGAATTGATCCAAACTCTAATAATACACAGAATTAGTTGCTTTGATAAGACAGCCACACAAGAATAGTCCGGAACTCTTAACAAGACACATGTATTTATATGTATCCTGAGTCGCTGCATCCGACTCTGAAGTCAAAATAGCACGCATCAGGATAGGTTTCCGACACAACCTCAAAAAATTGTATTTTGTATATGATGGGTGAACATGGTTTGATTAAAGATTCCAGGCTGCTGAATTCATGTATAGTATCAGTTTAGTGATATAACTAGAAAATCTGAAACATAACCTTGAAATCGAATTTCCTGAGCGTTGCTTTGCAGAACAAAATTAGAGTTATGTACTTTCAGGCATCGAATCCAATACGTAAGTTGAGTTAGCGTTCATTTTGCATGAATGAACCCTCTGTATCAAAAATCAAAATCAGTGGAGTCCCATTTATCCCTCAGTAGCACACTTTTCAATGATGAATAAGTAGAATTTCTAGCCGTTGATTAGATAGTCCCTAGATGACGTGGCTTTTATATGTATTTCTGCATACCACTGAGTTTCGAGGGAAGGACAACCGTCATTTTCATCATTCTATGAATCGAACTCGATGCCTAGAAGTACACAAATCTAATTCTGTTTTACACCCAACTGAAAAATCCGAAGTTGGATCCTAATAATTTCCTACGTTGTAACCATGGACGTAAGAATTGACGGGACGGACCACAAAGTCCCATCTCAGGCGAGCGGGTTGACTTGATAGATCGGGAGAGGTGAGGTATCCCCACTCTGTTGGAGGGCCCCTTGACGACTCTGGATTGGCGCAGACTCACTCAGCTCACTGGACACGCTGAGAGCCCTCCATGAAAGTGGGGAGGGCATGCGTGGTGTGCCTCGTTCCCCTTACTTACGCGTTGCCAGACACCGCAGGCTTGTGCTCCGTCCCGTAGGAAATTGGGGTCGGATTCGACGCCGGGATCGACGACGGAAGCTAGTAGGATACGACGTAGAATCCGACGAGATTAGTTTTTTAAAATGAATGGTTGTAGCGCACTTATTTCCTCATTTATAGAATAATTTTATGCAACGGCTATGTTCTAGAAGGTAAGGGAAGACGTAAGGAAAAACTTTTCAGTGAATTTATTTTTTAATTTTCTATTTATTGAGTGCTAATATTTTTATATTAAATTAAATGTTGAACAGCGTTCTTCATGATTTCTAACTT
>WSXT02071242.1:0-12301 GCA_011762715.2 Neuroterus valhalla | reverse complement strand
GAGACTTGCCGCATGTGACTCAATATGGACCCCTCAAAAACAACATAGAGTGCGAACCTGACGTTCAAGAAACTTCTAGCAGGTCTAGAATTAAAGGAAGAAACTTATGAAATGAGGCAAATATTTGAAAAAACTATTTCCGTCACCTGTATTGAGCGGCAACATCAGCTGGTAACTACTAGAAGTTTCTAGAAAGTCAGGTCGTACCCTATGTTGTTTTTGAAAAATTATCAAGAAGGATAATTAGGAAAAAAATCTGTCGTAATGGAGAAAACCCAACACCAGATTTGGATTTAGTATTCGGAAAAACATATAGATATGGAGGTCTTCTTAAATAGACATGCAATTTTTCCTTTTTAGTGTGCCTGCGTTTACTCATGAGAACCAAATCTGATATCCGGGAAATGTTGCTCAAGTTGGCGAGGTTTGAAATCAAAAGTATGAATTTATTTTCTTAAACTACGGGAATGAATTTTTAACAAAAAAATGAAGTAATGAATTATTTCAGATGACGAGCACGCTATGACAACTACATTTTAGCCATTCACGCACTCTAACGTATAATCTAATTTTTATTTTCCCTTAACAATCTTTTCTCGGATTATATTTTTCATATTAGTTCTATTTGATGTAAGAAAACAGTGAAGAAAAGTTTTATTCCCTTATCCCTATCGGGACACTGTCAATCACACCAACTTATTGGAGAATGGGAAAACTTGATCGAAAAATATTCCTCTAAACACTGAGATCTTATATTTGATCTCGCTTATTATTATTTGTATTGCATGTCGGGAAATACCAGAAAACTATTGCATTGCCATACCTTCATCGGGGAACTCAATTAACCTGTCCAAATGAAACAAAGTCTGCTAATAGACATATTTGGAAGAATTATTTTTCGCTGACCTCCGACATCAAAGATACATAATTTGTAAAATAACATTTGAGGACCGAGCGTTTGGGGGAAAATTAGAATAATACAAAAACACTGTTAATTGAAGTGCGTGGATAGCTTAATCACAGTTTTTGTAGCGTGATAACTATGTAAATGAACTTTATGCTATAGCAAAAAAAAAAAATTAATTTCCCTAACTAAAACAATACATTTGAATTTTGTTTATAAACGTTCGAAACTTCAGCGACATTATACTCAAGCATCTAAATTCTTTATGAATGATGTATTATACCATCATTAGTCGTGTTGTTTCAAAAATTAAAAAATATGTATAAATATCTCGAATGGTAAAAAAACAGATTAGACACTTTTCGGTAACTATTTTTCCCTTCTAACTTTTGGAACAAATCTGTTATAGAATAAAATATAGGTGACTAAAAAATTTGAAAATTCTTCTGCAAGAACTGCAGTACACATCCGCGTAAAAAAATGGCAAAGGCATATCATGGCTCACACAGGGAGTAGAGCAGATCAAGCAAATAATATTCGAACAAACTCTCTCGTTTCAACCATGTGAACACAGGTTTTATTTGCAAGAGCGAACGAAACGTTCGCCTGTTATTAATATGCCAGATCCGAGTTTTTAAAAACAAGTTTGAACGATTTCAAACATACCCATGCAATGACTATCTTTATGAACACAGATTCCTTTGGCCCAAGGCAAAAACTTATCATTGAATTTTGATCAAATGTTACCAGGGCGTATACGAGACGGGTCATTTCGAATTTCCGGTATTTCTTATCAATTATCAATTTTTGCCAGTTAATTTTTAAGTTTGAAAGATTTTTAAGATCCCTGGTCAAAAAAGGGAATTTCGAAAAAAGAATCTTAATGAAAGTTGCAGCCTGAGATAATTTTCAGCCATAATAATTGCAATTCTTGTTTGGGGCAGGAAAGATTATTAGAGTATTATATTCCTGAATTTGAATGAGGAAGTCAGAATAATTGTAATTTCCACGTAAATTTATGCAAACTTCTTTTATGTATATGCTATTTCAACTCAGAATTATAAATCTTCTAGAAAATCCCTTGTCTCAGTCGAAATAATAACTTTTTACTAAAATCCTGTGTTCCAATTTGGAATTATAATTCTTCAAGAAAATTCCCTGCCTATTCGAAGTCAAAATGGAAATTCTTTTGGGAAATTGGCTATTCTAAGCGAGAATCGTAATTTTTTCCGACAAATTCCCTGTTTGAACTCATACCCAAAGTGATGAAATTGATTAAAACTTCTAATATGCATATTAGAACATTCGAGAGAAAAACCCAGTCATTGAATCTAATATTCCCGTGCATGCTCTGGTTTCCCCTATTTCCCGGTCAATGAATAATGGAAAAAGGAAGAGAAAGGTCATTGCTTTCTGTTGAAATTTGAAATGTAAAATTCAGTATTAAGAAACAAGACCAAATAATAAATTGAGAAACAAATTTCTTGTGCGCGATATATTTTTTTGGAGACGTAAAAAAACACGTTTTTCTAATGCAAGTAATTCTCATTTTCAAATGAAAATGTTTAATACAAAATGATGACATGTTTTTCCGACTCAATGAACGAAATGCATTGTTTTTTTCAGTTTTGTCCTTTGCTTGATGTAATTTGTAGTCTTCGGTTTTAAATGTCCAAGAGATGAAAGACGAGAAATTTGATTTGAATCAAATTTGGCGGTCACCATTTAAAACATAGATTCAAACATATAGTTTCATTGAGAAAACAAGGAATAAAAAAGGTTTTTATATGAAAATTCGGAGTAAAAATAATTCACAAATATAGTGTATAGTTGGTCGGAACAGTTTAAAAACCCGAATATAATTTAAGTAAATGGGTATACCTGAGTATAAGTATGGTAAGAAGACTATGAGAATGAGGTGAGTGCAGTAAAACAATGCACTTTAACCAAAACGGATCCCCTCTGCAACACGATGGAGGTTTCTACCAGCAGATTAGATTCCACTTCAGTCTTCAAATATTTTTCCTATTACGTAATTTTTCTCGTCTATTATCCAGATTAGCTGATTTGAAAAACCAGAGAATTTCCTCATTAGGTGTCGTAAATGTGGTATTATCAGACCGTACTTAACCTACAAAAATTTACTACACTCACGGTACTCTCATACGTCTTCTCACCATTCTTTTACTCAGGTATAACCATTCACTCATATTATATTCTGTTTTTTAAACTGTACTGACTAAGTATACACTATATTTGTAAATTACTTTTACTCAAAATTTTTATACATAAACCATTTTGATTCTTCGTCTTCTCGATGTTTGAATCTATCTTCCAAATTGTGAAAATTAATTTTCTTTTTCCAATAAAGTTTTTTTTTTCAACAGTATTGAAAAAGGACTATATCGAGTCCGAAACGTCGCCAAATTTCTATTCAAATCAAATTTCTCGTCTTTCATTTCTTGGACCTTTAAAACCGAAGACTACAAATGAATGAACTGAATTTTCGGAAGCTTTTTTTACACACTTAAATTTCTCAGGAAAGTTTGTTCCTAACATTGGATTGCTTATACCACAAAACCTTTACAAACGAAAAATTTGCCACAATGTTGTTGCCCAGGGAAGGCAATAACCGATTTCAACAACTTTGATTGAACGCAACCAAAATAAGTTAAAAATTGCATATCTCATGCATACTAATAGATCATAACATGTAAACATGGAAAGGAATTTATTTTTCATGTATAATCCGGAAACATGAACAATTATGCGCTATTATGCAAAAAATTCTGAATTATTCGACGGAAATGAAATTATTTGTTTCGATGCGATGTTGATTGAAGTATATTTGGCAAGGGAAACATTATGTAACATAAAAGTTCTGAGTTTTACCTAAAGAACAAGTGTTACCACTGAATAACAAGCATGGAGCAAGTCACAGGAATAATTGTTCCTATCTTTATTTTTGAGCAGGAGTAATACAGTGATAAAAATCAGAGAAATATTCTGAAAGAAAATGAGACTTCTATGTAAATTTGTAATTATCAGCTTGCATAATTATGGATGATCGTAAACAAGCTGTTAATTCCATAAAAAGAAAGTATCGCTAGAATTATGAGCACTTATTGTTGGTGATAGTTGTAATGCACGTAAGATGAAGAGAAGAAATTATCTTGTGTGTTAACTGCAGAAGTAATTGACAGTTACTATGATTTTAAGAATAAAACAATAAAAAAAAATTAATAAATCATGATAAGGAGTATGACTGGCAAGAGAATCTTTGTTCATCTACGAAGAGTCACGCGTCGGTACAGCTACAGAGAAAGAGATTTTCTAACCTACTTGCAGCCGTTGTTCTTGGTAGTTCGGAACCCACCTTATGATTTAGCACCCCCACCCCTCCCCCCTTGTATCACCGAATAAGTGTGTCGTGGTGTGCGCGAAACATTAGAAACTTCCATTTCAATTACTCCAAATGAATTATGATTCATCTATACTATCAATTCCAACTTTTCTTTACATGGCATCCCTTTTATACAAAATATAATTTCCTTCATCAGAATGCAGATTTTAGAGAGGGAATCACACATTCATTATCAAATCTTAAAATTTTCCTCAGGTTCCATGAACCCTGTGCTTTAAACAGTTTTGTCCTCACGTAGCGGCGGAACGCGTTGAAGGTGACATGAATTGTCTCTGGATGTCTTTTTAGAACTACCAACTTGTTACTCCACAGGGTTCCAGTCGCCTGTTTCCTGATGGTCCAGGAAGTTTCTTACAATGTGACAGGTATTTTATATAGAACCGCTTTCTGAGCCGTTGCCAATACCTTACTGACGCCTACTGAACATGTACTGAACATTGCCTGTATCCGATATCACAATCGGACGAAAAGATGCATGTTTTACAGTCCTCCATATTGCCTTTACTTTATCATTTTCATCGTCAAAAATTGATACCAGGTTTTTTCACTAGGGGTCTTATCACCAGTCACGGACTAAGTCAAGTGCCTGATGAAGTCAAGATGTGAAAAATTCGAAAATAAAGTTCGAAATATGTTGCGCAGATTTTTTGGCAGGCACAATTTATAAGATTATTTGTGTGATCCTAAGTTCGTCTTGCAACGATGTTGTGATTATAGATATTACTTTCCCAAATAGAAATAATTAATAAAGCTGTAATAAAGCTCTCTTCGAGAGAGAATTTGAAGAATGTGGAAGAAAAGGTTGTGAATTTCATCATAATTAGTGTATGAAATTGTTTACAAAAGTTGAGCTCTGGAGTTCAATAAGAATGGATTCAACATGGACTGAAATTAAGGATTGAAGAAATTAGAAAAATTATAGATGCATTGCAACAGAGAGTTGATCCTCAGTCCACACTTCTGCAGTTGACAGCTTTTGCACTGAGCTAGAATATATAGACAGACCGACCGAGAAGACCCTAAAGGTGCTTATTCTTTCGAAGAGGACAGTTGACTCACTTACAAGCGCAAAAAAATATACTTGCGAGCTTAGCAGTCGCAGGGACCTCGTTTAGGCTCTGTCCCAATCTTATTGTTTTCTTATTATTATCATTACTCAAGACGCTCTAGTTTTCTACTATACCTATTTCCCGTTTTGCATAACCTATCTTCCCTTTGAATTGAATATTGCAAATATGAATTTCGATTCTTTTATTTCATATGAATATCCTCAATTGAATTCGGTTCGCAACAAGAATCCCGTTTTTTTTTCGTTTTTGGTCATTTCATTCGTAAACAATTTTCATCTTCTACCGCTATTTCGCGAACTGCCTTTATCACCCCCCGAATTACGCGAGCGATTGGTTGGCAAGTCGCACATAACCGGAACTAGCACACATTGGATCCATCGCATTTTTATGGCGTGTGGTAAAATTTGTGACGGTACAAAGTTATGAATTTGCCCCTCTCGACCAGGATACTTTCCCATTTCTCTCCTAACAACTCGCATCCTACGTCGATTCTACCTCGATGCAGCTTCTCTACGCCCTCTTCAACCCCATCAGTTTCGGCTCGGTGATTACGGCTTTATGACACGCGATACCCTTCATCCAAAATATGCTTTTCTGAATTCTGGGCGCGCTGGCCGCGGCTGGTCACTCATGCAGCTTGGTTATATGAGATATGGGGTTATATTGAGCGGGAGCTTGCCAACTTATATTTGTCAGGCCCGGGGAAATCCAGAAAACTGAAAAAAAACCTACAGAAGAATACGTTTAAAATCATCTTATGCAAAATATGAGATGAAGAGGGAGCTGAAACGTGTGTCAGTCTTTAATATGAGATATCATGGTTTTTATGATATTATTTGCATTATCTGCTCTTTATATTTTTTACCTCGCAATGCATTCTGTTGTTCTCTCCAAAAAATACAGGAAAAGCCCTGGATTTTTGTATAATAATAACATGGCTACTATCTTTTATTTTATGGAACTGTACACGTTTCGGGAATTTCTCATAAGACCTCCAACTCGTTCATGGGCTACAGTTACATAATTTTCCGTAACTCCAGTCCTAGCAGCGCTTCAATTGACCAGGTTGGTCCTCCGGAAAATTCTGTAGTACTATCTATTGCCTAATTATTATAAAATATCCAAAATATCTCCAAATTTATAAGAAGTAATGTTATTATTTCCACTTTTTAATTGAAAACTTAATGGATCTCTCCTAATAATATAAGTATCCACACTTGGTTGCTCCAGAGTAGACCCAAAAATACAAAATAATAGAATATAAATGATAAAAGCTTCTTTACTTCAAATATTCAGAAAAAAATTGTATACATTCAATTCCGAATCGGATGTGAGAAAATAAAGAGACCAAACGATTAAATTTTTGTAATTAAAACTCTTGAAATTCAATAATTAAAAATGTCATATTTTGAAAAGTGAATAACTTTGGAATTATACATTGCCAACAAAATAATTTGAAATATGAAACTATTTCGAACTGAAATGCACGAAATGTTTCATTCGCCAGTAGGGGAATCGGGAATTCTCAAGAATTTGAAATCGAACTTACTCAAAGTCACATACTTTTATGCGATATGAAGTGCCATCAAAAGTGACTTTAAAAGTTATTCCTCTCAAAACAAGAAACATCCTTGTTCAGAAAATATATTCACTAGTGTTTCCGGGCTTTTCTTAGTTCCCGAAAATTCCCAGTCGAGCGATCACCCTCTTACTTCTGAATTTAAAATTATACAGTTTTCTCAACACAGATTTGTATACGAAAAAGGAATTTTATATCCATTGCGAGATAAAGTGGTGCCGAAAAGTGGTCAGAAAAAGTTTGATCAAAAAAAGTAATCTAGGTCCAAGGAAACTGATGTGGAATTAAAAAATTCGAAAGGGACACTAATACTTCAATTTCGAGGAGACTCAGCTTTGGATTGAGATAAAAAAAATTACTTTCAGTTGAAAAAAAAAACATGTCCCGGAAATATGAACTTTTGAATTCGGGTAAAAAAAGTTTGATATGAAAAGTTAGCCGATTGAAATAATCGACTGCCAATTTTGAGATTAAAATTTTATTGGTCCTCAGATTTGTATTTGGATAGCGCAATTGGAGACCCTAATGGAATAGTATGACATTCTTTTTTTATAAATCCGAAAAAAGAAGGCAATATAGCGTAACGGCATTAATAATGGGCCCCTTTTAATAAAGGGACACGGGCTTTCATTTGCGCATGGAAATGGTTGATGCAAAAATAAATATTATTTACCTATATTGTTTGGATTCCTTTGATAAGTATGGTTATGTTTGTTACCGAACAATAACGAATAATGGCTTTGCAACATCTATTATCTATTATCATACCATTTTTTCAGGAAGGTTGAATTCTTCTATAATTACATTTATTTCAACAATATTATTGTTAATAAGTAGTATCGATTTAGGCATCTCTCAGTATAATAATTTTTTTGTCTTTATACTCTTTCCGTAGAACAAACTATTGTTTGAAAAAATTTAAACCTTGTAAATTGTGTATTCCAAGGTCAGAACTCTTGAAAGGAATTGAAATATTTTAATGGAATGGAAACTTTACTTGATGAATTGTTGTTCAAGAGGAGAGATCTCAAATGGAACTACCAATAAGGAATAGTCACTTTTCAATAGCAATTACAAAAGATGAGTTTACATTGAGAGAAAATGTTTTCAGTCTTTGAGGAGATGTGACGTAGGAATAGACAGAAAGTTTTTTTAAGCAATAGTTTCCAAGATATAACTTTGCAAATATGTCAGATCCAGAACGAAATAAACCGTTTAAAGCGCTGCAACTCGAGGAAGTTCGTCTAACGAAAAAAGTGTCAATAGCAAGATAAGTTTGTTTGGATGCTAAAAAACTATTTTATAATTCGGGATGAGCAGTCAAATATTACTAATGAGCTTTGCTAGTTGTAATTCGGGACGACCATTCCATCCCACTTTCCAACCCCACCAGTTTTTTGGGAAGACCAGACATGGCTCCAGAAAAAATTCTAAAACAAAAATACACAAGGTTTTCGAAGAAATGAACAAGATATTCGTAATTAGGAGATTTTCCACATCTAAAAAAGTGATGTCGGTATCCTCCAAAACGGAAACAAATATTAGTATCGACTGGCCTAGATATGTGCGCTAATTGATATTGTAATCTCCAAGTTGGTAGTGTCGTGATCCAATTTCAAAAATTATTCTCCGCTTATGTAAATCGAAAATGACCAAGTTTCATCTAAGCAAACAAACCCGAATTCGGATGATAATGTCCCGTGGACAGGTAGGTAGATGAGGTTTGCCCTGACGTTGATAGGTTGTGCTCAGCACGTTGTTTTGTGTGGGGGAACGAACGGAAGTGTGACAAGAGAGAATAGGATGGCTGGATAGTATGCGCAGGGTTGGAGAAAGAGGGACGGGTGGATGGATGGGTGGGTGAAATGTTGGTCGAATTTACAGGGCAGGGAAGAGGAAGGACTGTAAAGTGGTAACCGCAGTGCTCGGTATGGGAGCCATCGAGAACAGATTGCAACTCTCCAGCTCTCCACCACCAGAACCCCCTTTTCGGTTTCGTCTCATCCGACCTTCCACCCCTAATTCTCATCAACATCCCTCTCTTTTACCTACCCCTTATCCAGTCGCATGTCTGACACTGCCGCGCCGTCCGTTGCACCCTGGCCGCCAAACGACCCTGCTTACCTCGTGTGCACAAAATACCTAACAAACCCCTTCCCGGCCCAGTTCCTATTAACAGGTGTCAGGGTCCACAATTAACTCGAAATCTTGACTTAGCGAACGATAAGGGGCTCGGAATTCAAACTATAGACAAACATTACTTCACAATTCTCCGAAATACATTATTCAACGAAAAAAGAAAGTAGTGAACAGGAATGAAAAAGGCGTTTTATATAGACATCATTACCAGGTTGAATAAGGAATATAACATGTTTGAACCAAACAATTCAAATAGTATTCTCCATCTACAGAAACATACCCTATTATCATTGTGATCTATTTGTAATTTATTGTCATTTATTACATTCTCATCATTTATGATGGAAGGTATTGGTTTCATGTGAATTTGTACCTATCTAGTTTTCGTCAATTTTTGACGTTTTGAGTCCTCCTTATTCAGGAAAAATGTTTTTTACAAACACATCTGTCGGTATGTCTACAGTCTGACGGCACGATAAGTTTTGTAGAAATTTTTTAATTCCAAATTCCCTTAGCACACGGTTTTGTGGTACAAGAATACAGGGCAAGTTCATTAGCCAGCCTCCTGCCGCCAATATCCATGGTTTGAGCCATAAAAATAAAATTGAGAAAAGTGAAAATTCCATTTTCACACGAAACCGCACTAGATACAGTACACAGAAATGAGAACAAATTTATCAGTCCCAAAAAATTCATGTTGAAATTTTTTTAATAGAGGAAAGGTTTTTGTTTCAAACATGAGAGATGACATGAGAAAATCGAAAATTCAAATTTATAGCTAAGCAATGCAAGAAAAGATGACAGGTCCAGCAGCAAAGTTGTTTGCCTTAGGAAGACCTACAAAATTGGTTGAAACTATTTTTTTTCAGCTATCATAGTTTGGCGGAAAAATTTGAATTTTTACATCCTCATCATTTATGCATATGAATTTGGACCTACCCAGTTTTCGTCAATTCTCGACGTTTTGGGTCCTCCTCATTCAGAAAAAATGGGTTCTACGAACATGTCAGTCTGTCTGTCAGTCTGTTTATGAGGCTGTCTGTAGTCTGAGTGGCACAATAACTTTCGAAAAAATCATCTAATTAAACTTTTTGTACTATGTTTCTTGTTTGCAAAGACAGTTTAATTTGTCAGTCAGTTTTCTATCATCATATTCATAGTTTGAGCCATTATAAAAACAACTGTAAACATTATATAATGAATAATGGCCTTTGTTTTGAACATTAAAAATGCCAAAATAAATTGGAAAACTTGAATCCACAGCTTGAAAACGCAAAATATGGATAAAGTACCATTACACTAAATCAACACGATAATTTGACAAAAATCTGCTTATCCTAGAAAAATATATAATCAAAAAATAATGTTATGCTTGGAAAAAATCAAATTACGTTTGATAAAAGTAATAAACTCATTCAATTCTAGAAATACAATATTTTGTTAATTATTTGATGAATTGAAACCATAAAATTATTATTTATATTATTTATAAGAATTTACGTGGAAAGTTCCACGATAATTCCCGCGAGTATTTCCTCCTAACTCTTAACATGTATTTTTCATAACTGTTTTTTACTCTCGAGCTATCATTATTAAAATTGAAATATCGTGGAAGCAATGTTCTTGTTACCCATGACAATTTTAAGATTTCCTAATTTCTCCACTGCAATTTTCAAACATATATATCTTACTTAAACAGTTTTGTATGGGATGACATTTTTTATCGTGGTTTCTTACATACTGGTATGATTCTTATCTGGAATACAATCACCTTCGCGTGAATAAATCTTACTCAAACATTATGCATGGTTACCATGCCAACTATATTGTATCTTCTTCTGATTTGATTCAACTTTACCCTTTTGAACATTACTTGCAACAAAATTTCATATCTGCTTTCTTCGAGAGCAGGGAAATTTTTCCCTTTTTTATTTTCCATGCAGTAGTGAATCACAATGAAAAACAATAAAAACGTATACCACACGAGTGGAGGGGAGGGAGGGGGGACGAATGCCATCTAATAGTATATACAGAATACAAATGGTTAGGGAATCCAACGCGTTTAGTGAAATCATTTTGGCAAATTATGAACAGATGAGGTTAGTAGGAACGTCCAAACATAAACCATAAGGTTTGAGCTGAATAATGCCGACTTGAGGATATCTTTGCCTTTAAGAGAATTAGAAAGCTGTGCACGTGCTGCGTACATCCCCTAGCAATTCCGGCAAGCTGGGAAAAGTAGTGGACACACATATATAAACTTGTGCAGACGGACAACTCGATCCGGATTGCAGCGGCAATTAAGTTTTACGATCGCGCATTGGGGACTTGTTTCGAACGCGTCGATGGTCCCTCGTAAACTCCAAGTCGCCGGAGGCAGTTCAACCCTTTTCCCAGGATGACGAGCAAGGACAGAGGCAATGGCTCTAATCTTCTCGTCGGAACGTGTTTTAGCTCAAGATCTCCTCAGCGGTTCCACTCAATTTTCCATTTATTGGACACCAGAATACCACCCTCTACGAACGACCACACCTCCAGCTCATTCTTTTGCATTTTTTTTCTGCACTTTTAATTAGTTGATACGGGTTGTTTCTATTAAAATGCTCGGGAAATAGGGGTTTGATATTAACTCAAGAAAACTTCAGAGTTAAACTTAACACTTTATTCAATGTTAGACAAAAATAAGGGACTTCGCTTGCTTCAATGCTCCATTGCTCACGCTTTAGCTATACTGACCCGAAACAACTCTCCCTTTTTCGCACAACCCAGTTGACGGTGCCAGACGCCTACCACTCCTCAGTACCTGCTTCCGTGACGCGCCAGAACCCAATGTGCATACCGGTCTTTTCCAAATTCAAATAAAGTAGTATTCTTTCCAACTACCTAATTAGATTAGACATCATCTAAATAGGTTTTGAATTAATAGAATATAGAGAAAATTTTCCAGTGTCAGATTCACCCACGTTACTAATTTCGCAGAAAAACATACTTTGAACCAAATTTTTGAGTTCTAAAATTATAAATTCTTCAAGAATTTTATTAGGCTGTCATCATTACCTTTTTAAGAGTTGGACGCTGACTTGAAATACTTTCGAAAAAAATTTTTGTATTTGAAGGGGCACACCGCATACGGGCGTAAGTGCCAAATTTCGGAAAATCGGTTTATTGGCTTAAACTATTTGTTT
>WSXT02071231.1:1053-12302 GCA_011762715.2 Neuroterus valhalla | reverse complement strand
TGAGAATGTAAAAATGTATTGAGCTACATTTTACTTCGGCTATAGTAAATCCTTACTGATGAATTGAAATAAAAACTTTTGTAAGTGAACCAATTTTGGTGAAATTATAGAATTTCAAAAAAATCATAAACCTTGAAATTTAATTGCGGGTTACATATTCATAAATAAAGATTTGAGGTTTTAACATGAATCTCACAATTTTTGTAAATAAGTTCTGTGCACACAATCATGCACACAAAAAGTAGTATAAACCATATGTAATTGGAAAAAAAATAAAAAAGAAATAGAAAAAATGTTAAGTACTCCATTCCATCAATGGAACTTAGAATAATTTAGTACAGCACATCACTCGCAATCCAGTACTACAAAAAAAAGTTTCAAACAGAAATTGAAGAGAATCGTGTGAATTAAAACTTTCGTCCTAAAAGTTTTGCAATAGCACCGAAATCAAAAAATATATTCGATTTAAAAAAATGTTCAACCCTCTTTTGATCCATTTAATCGATTGTAAAGCAACAAATAAGCAACATACGAAAAAAACATCTAATAGATTAATTTGTAAAATTCATTTCTCTCATAAAAAATGGTATGAACTGGTTTCTTGATTAAATCAAAAATACGACTGTTATTCTCGATACAAGAAATCAGCCTTCAAGATGGCGGACAACTTGCAAAGGGTTGATGGTCGAAAACTTGGATTTCAGCTTCCTATATGGCACCCTAAAGATAGTAAAAAAAAAAGGTTTCTTATCCAATAAATTGCAATAATAAAATCTAAATATACTGGACTATTGAACTATTTCAATTTTAAAACTTGCTCTTTCACTTTATTCAAAATTTATTTACATTTCCCTCCTAAAATATACATTTTGAGCAAAAGGAAAATGAAACTATTTGTTTAATTTTTTGCAACTCTTCAAATAAAAGAGGCAGCAATTAGTGAGTCACCTTCAGCATACAACGGTACAACTCTTGTGCATCTGCACATTGCAAATACATATAAAGGGTATAAAACGATACCATAAAGGCAGCAAAAAATTGAGGCGAGAGAAAAGATATTTTGAGGCATATGAATTCTTTATTGCTATATAATACAGAAGACGTGAAACAGAAAAGGGTTGCAGGGGTAAGTTTTTCTTTTCGGCGTCGCAGGGGTCCGAAAGCTGTTTGTTATCGATCGTTTTCAACGCGGCATCGCGTCTCGTCGCTTTGAACAGCTTTTTCATTGCTATTAGGTAAGCTCAAGTTCCAAGTCGACAAAAGTATCCACAAAATTTCTTACAATCAGAGTGACCTCCTTTGTGACAAACAAAACCAAGCACGAATACATTGCTCCTTTTTCTCGTATAACCTTTGGTACACATAAACGCAAAAGAACATGAAAGTCGACTATTTCATTATTATTTTACGATCTCGTAAAAAATCGCTCACAAACAACAATATGAGTTACACTCAGAGTACCCAATAAATTTCCTATATCCCTTTACAAAGTCCTGATTATATGGAAGTTTATATAGATAGTTACGTTGCATGTGTACACTCATTTTATCTTCTAGGAAATAAAGCAAATACTTGTACAATATTGAATATAGTTGCGTTAGGCTCTCGTTTATGGAATCGTGTAATAAAAGTTGGAAACATAATTTCTGACTAACGCATCTATCTGCCAAAAAATTTTAAACAATTTCATATTATGTTTCAAAATTGTTCCATTTTGGAATTGTTTAGCTATTTATATTTGGAACTTGCACGTTTAACTCAAAATTAACCTATTTCAATCGCCTCTACTTTACAATCATCCAAAATGTTCTCCCAGGATTCTAAATCAGTTACTTCAAATACCTCTATGTGCCACGTTTAAAATGGATCTAATAATCGATTAACATTCACGTCTGCTATTTTTTTTTACATTCTCATAATTTATGATTAAGAAAGTATTCGAATCGTCTGAAATTTCACATCTTGAATTTTCAACGGATCTCCACGTTTCGAGCCTCCTGAAGCCGAAAATCAAGTTTTGGCGATGGTATCTGTCTGTTGGTCTGTATGTCCGTATGTCCGGCCGTCCGTCCGTCCGAAAACACGATAACTCACGAAAAAATGGACCAATCAAATCGGCCTTTAATACACTTATTGATTGACAGCGGGCAGATTTTAACATTCTCATTCTGAATGAGAAGGTATCGGTTTTATGTGAAAATTGATTTTCGCGGAATTGATGAAATCTCCACGTTTTGAGACCCCCTCAGTCAGAAAAAATGGTTTTTTTGAAGGTGTATGTCTTTCTGTCTGCAGTCTGTAGTCTGTAATTTGTGTACTCGATAACTTTCGAAAGAATGATCGGATTGGATTGGATTGCCCTTTGGCTCACATTCTGAGGGACCGAAAAGACAGGTCAAGTTTATTAACCAGCTATTTTGGATGAAAAATCAAAGAGGGGGAACATTTTGAGCATTTTTTTGGACTTTTTTCTGAGACTCAAAAATTTTAAGTACGGTTTCTTGTAGTAGGTAAAATGTGAAACAATTTATCCTTATGATTTTTTTTTTGATAAAAACAAAATTGGCAGAGTTGTGGCATTTAAAATTCGAAAATATAAAAGAAAATGAGAATTCTCAGCCAAATAACACTAGATTGAAGAGAAAGTCAGAGAGCAAAAATGTTTCTTCTTGGGAGCCCTACAAGATTGTGAATACGATTTTTTGAATTTTCTCGAAAAATCGAAAATTCCATTTTTGGTCGCACAAAATTATAATGGAAAATAATCTGTGAACTCGATAACTTTCGAAAGAATCATCATATTCGATCCTGCTTTGTCACCCATTTTGCGGGACCAAAAAGACAATTCGAGTTCGTCAACCAGATATTTCGGATGAAAAATTGAAGAGGGGGAGCTTTTTGAAAATTTTTTTGAATTTTTGTTGCCAAGACTCAAAAATTGTAAGCAGGGTTTCTTGTATTACGTACAAAATTAAAACAAATTATCCTCATCACTTTTCTTCGAAAAACAAAATTGTCAGAGTTGTGAAATTTTCAAAGTTCGAAAATATAAACGGAAATGAGAATTTTTACGCAAACAACGCAAGATATGAAAAAAAGTTTGGAGAAAAAAACGTTTCTTTTCGGGAGCCCTCCAGAATGATCTTTACAACTTTTCGAGTTTTCTCAAAAAATCGAAAATTCAATTTTTGGTTGCACAAAAAATAGTGAAAAATGAAAAGATTCATTTGTTGGTCAAACTATTCAAGGTACGGGAAAATGTGAATCAACTAAAATTGTGCACCAAAAAAAGATCTACAAATTTGGACGAATTAACTTCTTAATTGGACAAGTAGTTCTTGCTTCCTCTGTAAAAAAGCATTAAAAAAATGAAAAAAATGAACTTTTGGACAATTGACACAAGCTTGGGAAAAATCAAATAGATGCAAGTTCTTTATCAGGAAAATATCTTTAAATGAGTTATCAAATTCTTTAACAGGATATTGATTTCTCATTTCAATCAGGAAAGATAACTATAAAACTGAAATAATAAAATTTTTGAAAAAATGACTAAGGATAACACAGAAAATCGACAGAAAAAAGTTGTGCATCGAATTTCTTGAAAAACTACACAACATGTGAAAAAAAGTAGGCAACAAAACTGCGCCACCGTTTTGGCCAACCTTTATCGAGTGCGCAGCACGAGACACGCGATGAGAATGTATTCGTTGAAGCCGGAGAAGATATAATAAAAGAGAATTCACACTCATCAAATGAAAGTAGTCGACATTTCGCTTTTGAGTTTTACAAGCTTTTTACACAACTGTAGGGAGGTACAAAGGCCGAGCGCGAAGCGCGAGGTAAATTCACAACCGATCGCGGAGCGCGAGATCCGAAATTCGCGCAACCTAGGCGCGTTCAAACTTGCGAGCGAAGCGAGCCGCGCGCGAAACGCGCGATGAGAATGTGCCCGACCAGCGGGCAGATTTTTTTCTATTTGTTTCACGAGATTTGCAATTCATATCCATAATCAACAACTTCAAAAACTGCGCTATATTGCCTACATCAAGTAATTTTAATAATTCTTTAGCGTACTCGTCCGCTGTATTGAATTCGCTATTTTGTTGTTTTTTTTTCATTTGGACTCCATATTCGAAATCAGCGATTTCTAGAACTATTCACGGAGTTTTGCAAAAATAAAAATCTGCCCGCTGCGCGGGCACATTCTCGTCGCGCGCAGCTCGCTTCGCTCGCAAGTTTGAGCCCGCCTAGGGCGCGCGTCTTTTGGATCTCGCGCTTCGCGCTCGATCTTTGTACTTCCCTACAATTGTGTAAAGAGCTTTCGAAAATAATAAAGTAGGATGTCGGCTACTGTATTTGATGATTGTCAATTCTATTTTGTTAAAGCTTCTCGGGTTTTAACGAATACATTCTCATCGTGTGTCTCGTGCTGCGCACTCGATCAAAATCTCTCCTAAAGGTGATTTTTTCTATGTTACCTTTAATTCTAATGCATAAAATGTCTATACAATTTTTTCATATACCTCGTACCTTGTTCTGCTTTCAAAAGAATTCAGTCAGTCTATTTCTAATAATATTATAATTACAAATAAAACAAAAACCACGCATCCCATAAAAAAAAAACAGTTTTTCTCTTCACACGTTTCTTTGTATCTTGTTAAGCTTTACTTGAAACTTGACATATTTAGTTTTTGAAATGATATCAAAACTATGCATCTCATGAAAAAAAAAAATTCAACAAAATTTGTAGATGTTCTTTCAAAGAATAATTTTGTTCCTGAATTGAATTTTCTATTTTGAGATTATTCTTGCAGAAAAACAAAAACTACATGCCCTATCGAAAAATTATTCACAACAAACTTGTGGAAATGTTTCAGATAAACAATTTTAGTACTCTTACTTTTTTCCGTATCTCCTATAGACTGCTTACAAAATGAAAATTTTTATTTTTGAGTATTTTATTTTCATGGCTTAAACCATAATCGTTGATCGAAAAAGGCTGGTTAACGAATTTGACCTGTCTTTTTGGTCTCTGGGAACGTGTGCAAAAGTACGATCGAATTTGATTATTCATTCGGAAGTTATCGAGTTCACAGATTATTTTCCATTATTTTTTGTGCGATCAAAATTGGAATTTTCTAGTTTTTGAGAAAATTTAAAAAGTTGTATGCACGATCTTGTAGGGCTCCCAAGAAGAAAAATTTTTTCTCTCTGACTTTATTCTCAATCTTGCTTTATATGGCTAAAAATTCTCATTTTCTTTTATATTTTTGAATTTTCAAAATTCTATAACTCTGATAATTTTGTTTTTATCCAAAAAATGATTGAGGGAAATTGTTTCAATTTTTACGTGCTACAGGGAATTGTAATTACCATTTTTCAGTCTTGGAAAAAAAAGTCCGTTAAAATGTTCAAAATGTTCTTTGATTTTTCATCCAAAATAGCTGATCAACGAACTGGACCTGTCTTTTTAGTCCCTCAAAATGTGTACCAAAGGGCAATTCAATCCGATTAGTCTTTCAAAAGTTGTGGTGCATATAGACGACAGCGAAAACAACGACGACGACGGACACTAACATAAAAACTACTTTTTCGGAATCAGGAGGTCTCAAAACGTGGAGATTCCACAAAATTACGCAAAAGTCGATTTTCACATAAGCTAAATACCTTCTCATTATGATGAGAATGTAAAAACTTCATCGCATTTTGGCTAGGTTTTGAAATATGTCCCACTGTCGTGCGACGGAAAGTTACGTTTCAGTAGTAACGGCCGGCATGTCTGACCGCAGCCGCAAAGACTTAGACGGCTGCTACTACTTGCGACAAGTAGTTAAGACAATGTTTGGTGGGCCACCACTGAAGTCAGTAAATAACCCTCTATTTGAAGAGATGTACTTATTCAACTTATTCACATATCTAACTTTTATTTTTAAATTCTGGTCAGATACTTCATGCTCGTTCGATATCCATCAGAAAGACTGGGAAATGATTGAAATTTTAAAAATGGCGGCGATTTACCTGAAAGTAAAAAATTTTTATTCTCTCAAAAAATACGTGAGGTAAAAAAGAAGTTTTGACAGCAGAGTCCTTTCTCTTTGAACGCTCTACAAAAAGTTCCGATACCATTCATCGCTATTCCGCACAAGTTTTCAAATAATTGCGTATATATGCATGGTTAGTTTTTCCCGATCTTTGAATTGCAAGAACAATAGATGTAGGCACATTAATCTTTTATGATTTTATCTTTCCTAGATTCTATATGAAGATTGTCTTTTAAATCATAAGTTTACTTTTAATATTTAATTTTATAAAGTAACATATTACATTAATAATCGTCGCTATTTTTCTCCAAGAAATTTGATACTCATCCTGTTTTAGAGAACCCATTTGTTCCGAGGAGATGTAACTCTCTTACTGTCAACCCGGGTGAAAAAGTTATACATAGTTTTAATACAGTGGACGAGACAATGATACTTTTTATTTATTTTTTGAACTTTTATATATGAAGCAAATGAAAAATATCAGTGTTGCGTCCATTTAGGATAAACTATATATGACATTTTCACATGGGAATAAAAAATTCGGTCTACTACAGTTTCTATAAAATTTTCTCTCTCACTCTTTTTCACTGATCAAAAGCACTTTTGGAAATAGATGTGATAGTATATTATTTGACCTTAAAAAATGAATTGACATCATCACATGCGAATAATTTATTTTATTTCGCAGTGCAATAGCCAGTTTTAACTTTTTTCTCTATTTGCATATATAGCACAAGTATTTGCACGTGAATGTAAACTATGTTAACTGGCAACACTGACGAAGAAGTTCCTACCCATGCAAATAAAAAGTTCGATTGATAAATATTAATACGATTGGCTTGTTTTGAAAAGAAAATACAGCATAATAAATTTTCCTTTTTTCCGAACGATAAACACAGTGAAGTTATCATCGAAGTCAATTTTTAACAACATAAAGACTCATTACTATTGAAGTACCCTATTGAAAAATTACATGTCGGAAATGATGTAAGAAACTATATATGACACCATATGAGCAAATTTTTCCTAATGTCAGCTTGGATCTTATGTAGTTACCCATATTATTTCCTATCTCTCAATTTTTCTTCAATTGTTTTCAGAATGATTAAATGTTATCATTTTAAGTTTGAAAATTAATTCGGGGAATGGAAAACTATATGAGGAGTAACTATACGTACAGGATCCGGGCTCATATTACGACAGTTTCCCATTTATTATGATTGTATGAAGCTTCTTACTACATATAATTTTTCAAATAATCAAAAGTAAATTTCTGTTATTTTAGAATCTTTAAAGAGTTTAAACAGATTTTAGGAAAAAATACAGTAAAAGAAAAACATGCGAGGATTCTTAATGCCTAATATCATGAATCCTAACCTACAAGCTTTGCCAAACTTTTAATTCAAGCTAAATCCTGTAATATCAATTTAATCCAAACTCATATGATACTGATTTTCCACTATTAGTTTATGCAATGAACTAAACAAATAAACTAAATTGAACTTTCTTTGTAAATAATACGCGAAAAATCTTGAAATAAATTAAAATTAATGTGTAAACCTTAGAATATAAATATGGACAGGGAAAAAATAGAAATTTATTTACATGAAGCATATTCAATAAAAGTAAACAGATATCTCTATTGACACATAAAAAATAATAAACTTATTACTAATGTTACAAGGAATCGACAATCATTAACGAAATAAATCAAAATGATTTGGGTAATAAATTATTATTATACAGTTTGCACAGTAAACAATTCTCCAGCATGTTTGATTAATCGAAAAAATATAGTTTCAAATGAGTCCTTTTTTGCTTGGATTTGAAACTATTATGAAATGTTCGATATATGTGTAATTTAAATTACAATTCTATATGTTTTTCTATATAAATCAATTTTTTTTTTACCTTAGAAAGTATTAGGAGTGTCAGAAGTTTCTTCTGAAACTGAAAATGGAAACTTCATTACTATGAATTAAATTTTTCCACACCATTCTTTTAAGGGTTTTGGATCCAAGTTATAATCTCTAAATTTCATGTCTTGATTTTACTTAGCAAATATTATAATTAGTTGTTTGATCGATTTTTATCGGTACACTTTTTCAAGATAGAATTATGCGTGTAGAGCGAAGAAATGTTTAATTTTCATACTATTTCTGTAAAATTAAACTATTAAATTTTGAGGTTAGATTTCGGATTTTTCATTTAATGCCACAAGTTTAAAAACTCAAAATTTTTTCGCTTTATGGTCACACACTTATTCACGATTTCTAACAATAATCGAAGTTATTATATAATTTTTCTTTCAGAATGTTCTTTTTTAAATAATATTAAACAAATAACTTACCTCCTGGAGAACTCAGAGAACTGTCAGATGTCTTGTAACTTTCGTCTGCATTTAGTTGTTTTCGAGTGCTATATTTTTTTGACCGAACACAATTTCGGTTTTGAAGACCTCTTTCTCGATTTTCCATCACCTAAGTCTAAACTAATTAAATAAATGTTCAAATTATACTTAATGCTGAAACTATAAAGTACGCTCAAAGTCAAAATGACGTCCATATTTCGCACGCAAGGTATTAAAAATATACGTTATGTTGACGAGAGCGGCGTTGCCAAGTATTCCTGGAGAATTCCTGACATGGGGTTCTCAAAGAGAAACCCCTCCAAACTCCATCAAATGTAAATTTACGATACCCAGTATATCTATGAATGTTGAGTAGTTAATTTTTAATCGGAACAGCGGGAAAATATTTATGAATAATGACAGAATACTCATTTATGGTTGCCCGATTATCGCCACACATGATTAAAATTTTTTTATTGCAAATAGAAAACCTGTCGAGGGCCTTGTCTAAACCCTACTTTAATTAAGGCTAAATGAGTCAATTTCTTTTGTTATAAAAGATAGCACGTAATTCATCATTTCTGTAGCATAAAGTATTTTTAGCTAGGACAACAATTAAACATCGATCGGTAAAGCAAATAACTTCCGTTGGAATTGTCATTCAGAAACTTTTTTCTTGTATTTTTCAGGACGATACCCGAGCTGTGAAAGCGGGCGATAAAAAGCGATGGATATATGATCCAAACAGTAAGTTTTTATTTTTATCGTCAACGTGAATGGTATATCAGATCACTTTTTTTAATTAACCTTGAAAACAAATCTCCATAACTGACATTTTTGAATCTCATGAAATCATAATGAACTTTTGCATATTTAGTATACTCATTTAATTGATTTTTGATTTGAGTTCATGTTGCAAAATATCCCTCATATTTTTAGAATCAATCGACCTTATAATTGTTAAATATTTATACTCCGTCAATCAGGCGAACTTTGTCGTCCGTTGAACTGCAAGAAAAAGGAGATCTGCCTTTTAGCAGATTCATTCACAGCAGTATGTGTTTCCAAGAAGGAACTCCACAAATCAGGGTAATTTATGATAAATTTGTATAAATATAGAATCTCTAAGGTTTTTAAATAAAAATTATTATCTCATTTGAATTTTACGTTTATTCTTTTAGTGACATCGTAGTTCCAAAGTCGCGGGCAGTTCAAGAGCGTAGAATGCGAACGGAATCTACAGATGACGCGGAAAATGATGACGCCTTCTTTGATTCTGAGGACGACGAAGAAGATCAAGATGAATCCAAGTAAGTGTAGATTTATTTATAGATCACCATCTTTTTCCTTTATTTATTTATATCTATTTTTAATCTTTGAATGAGAGTACACGGAAAAAATTTGTACTGGAGGAATTACAGGATTAGTTACGGGGTGACGGATATGAGAAAAATTCAGTGAATTAACATTAACTTTTCTGTAAATCATCTACAACTGTTCAGTTATAATCACAGAACTGAGAATAAATATTGGAAATCAGTGCTGTAAGTGTTCAAAATGACTATTACGAATACGTTGAAAGGAAACCACATTTTCGCTGCGAGAATGACGGTTCTCGGTCGCTCAAAATTACAGAACTCTACTGTGTTTTGAAATATACAAAGCCTCCTCCAGATCGCAAATCTTCGATATCGAACAAAATGAAGCCAGAAATGTTTATAATTGAACTTCAGAGAGACTCTCAAAGCCAAATTTTCAAAGATAATAATTTGTTTAAACATTTTTTACACATAAAATATGGCGAAATCAAGTTCTTTTGAAACCTGATTGTATAACCCTTTCGTGAATATAAGACTTCGAGTCATGAACTAGATAAACAATATAGAATATGAGGAGTCTGAGGCATAGCTGATTTTAAATTTAGCATTAGTTTCGCGAAATAATTTTTTTTAACCCTTAGTAGTCACACTTCGCTAGAATCACGTCGTAGTCACACTGGGTCAATTGGACCCAGACGAGTTTGAATTGTTATAAATAATGGGATAATGCATTGAGCGGTATGACAAAAATAGTCAAGTATAGTTTAAACCTTGCTTGATACTACGATGTCGGTCCATTAACAAAAATTTAATTTTGAATATGGAAAAAAAATTAATTAATTTCTCCATTTTAGGGACCCGTATTCCCGGTCAGAAAAGGGTATGGGTCTTTTAGACTGGGTGTGACTACTAAGGGTTAAACAATTTGCTTGAATGAATTATTGCTAATTTCAATTTTTCTGCAAACTATATTCTTAAGTCTAATTCTACTGGAAAAATATATCTGAAGCAGTATATTTTATATTTTAAATACAATTTGTTACAACCATATGACTAAATAATTAATTTTCCGTAATTTACAATAAATCCTAAAAAGGCTTCTAGTGCCTATGGGAAAATTAATTATAATACTATTACAGCAAATTTTAACTAAGAGGTTTTTTCGTGCCTTAAGTTCAAGTTTGCCTTTAGTTTTGCGAAAAAAAATGGTTGGAACAAATTTTTTTTTCTCAATTAATTTTCAATTCATAATCAATTCTATCTTCAAATTGGAACTATTTTTAAATCTTACTGTATATAAACGAATGTATTCTTATTATTGATTAAAGTGTTTCAAATTAATCTGTTTGAACAAATAAATTATTCCGTAAATGTTTTTTGTATTTTACTTTACACTGAAAAAAAACTTTTTACATTCTCATCAGAGAAGGCATTAGATTTGTGTAAAATTTGACCCCCCCCCCCCCCCCCCTGGACCAACCGTCCACCTTTTAGAACCCCCCACCCCAAAAAAAGCCAAGATAAACGAAAGTGGGTGGT